>CAUYQG010020533.1:0-34705 GCA_963574415.1 Tarsius wallacei | reverse complement strand
AAAAAAAAAAAAAATACAGGCAGAATCTGGCCTGTAATAAGTGCTCAATAAATGCCAGCTCTATGTCATGAGTGTGTTGCTTAAGCAAGATTCCTTAGATATAGTCATAAAAGACATTTTATTTTTGTCTACTTGTGACCTTTTAAGTTTATTCAGTGGAGAAGTTCTAAATAAAAATGTAGGCAGAGAAACCCGGGAGGACTTACGTAGCCTTTCTCCGAAGAAATGTCTTTTTAGGCCTGCCAGGCAAGTGGAAGTTGGCCAGACTGGGGGAGTGGGTTATGGGGGCAGGAGGAGGGAGAGAAGAGTGTTCTTAATATGTAGTAAAGGTGAAAAGTAGTCCGATACCTTAGAAGAACCAAAGGTGGATCTGTATGGCTGTGGGGCTCCTTCAGAGGTGGCTCTGTAGGGCCGGCTACAGGGTGACCGTGGAGGGATAGTTGTGGGCTGACTGTGGAGGGTGGCTGTAGGGATGACTGGAGGGGTGGCTGTGAAGGTGGCTGTGAAGGAGGTGATTGTCAAGGGGTGGATGTGGAGGTGGCTGTAGGGGATGGCTGTGAAGGAGGTGACTATGAAGGGGTAGCTGTGGGGTGACTGTGGAGGGATGGCTGTGGAGGCGGCTGTGAAGGAGTAACTGTGGAGTGACTGTGGGAGGTGACTCTGAGGTACGGCTGTGGGATCATTGTGTGTGTGTGTGTGTGTGTGTGTGTGTGTGTGTGTGTGTGTGTGTGTGTAATTGGAGGTTCCTGGGGTGTGAGAGTTTTTCTCTGAATACGCTGGGTTTTAGCATAAGGCCTCATACAAAGTGAGCAGGAAATAAATATTGTTGAAAGTGAAGTCCAAAAATTATAGAGCCTTTTGGTTCTTCTATAATACAACTTTCCTTCTCACAGTTTAAAACCGTCAGGCATCAGCTTCCTGTTCCCCTTTGCCGGAAAACCCTAGGGCCAACCTCAAAGGGTTCTTGAATTCAAGTGAGTAGGGTGAAAGAGTGAATAGAAGCTCCCGTGGAATTTGCTTGCTGGTGAGCAGGCTTTCTCTGAGAGTGAGGGCTGAGGGCAAGGGAAGGACTCAAGGCCCAGAGTCCAAGAATTGTCATTTAGATAAAGGGGATAACCTGTTCCAAACCCCACACTATTTCAAAGGTTATTTTCTTAAGAAAAAATGTTGATCAGTATCTTTCAGGAAATCAACTCTGTGTTGAAATACAATTTTAATGCTTTTTACTTTGCCTTCTTTCAGTGAATTAAACTATAACGAACTTATTTCTTGATTTGCATTTCTCCTTAATTATTCTGAGCTAAGCTCTACCCTGCAGAGCTCCAGAAAATGGATAAAATATGCATCTGAGTGTCGAGCAGCAGAGGCAGACACCTACACACCAAGCCCTGGCTGTGTGGGATGCTGCCATTTCCCTGAGTCATTTCAGGTCAGAAACACCTCTGCTCCCAGGAATACTGCTCAGGGGCCCACACACAAGGCCTCTCCATGCACCTTGTAATTGAAGAGTCAGGGAGCCGTACACTGTTCTGCACACTCCCAAGAACGAGACCATGGCTATTTTTCTGCCCCTATAGGCGTGGAAAAAATTCTCCAATTATTCAGCCCAGTGGGAAACCCTGTACATTACCTTGTAGGATGTGAAGTTCAAATCAGTGGGAATGATATTGCTTTATTGCCATCCAATTAGCAGAATTTCCTTTTAAAAAATAACACATTAATACATACCATTGTGGGACATTTGGTAACTATAGAAAATTATAATGATTCAGATAAAAAGTATCCTTCATTCCACAGGTGTAGACTCAGTTGGCATATGCTTGGGCTTTGGCCTTGTGCCTTCTCCCTTCCCATAATGCAGATGCCATGCCTACAAGTGGCACAGGCATCTTGCAGCCATGAAGATGCCATCACATGCAGAGCAAGAGAGAACATGAAGGTAGACACCTGGATCCTAACATGTCAAGGGACCATTCCGAGTCTCTACTGCCTACCTCTCAACATTGTGCTGCTTCAGTTAAATAAACCTCTATCATTTAAAGCCATTCAGATAGCTTTTCATTGAAGTTTAGCAAACATGCAGAAAAGTGCATCACAAGTGTACAGCACAATGGTTTTTCATAGCAAATATATGTGCAGACAGTTCTCAAGCTAAGAAAAAGAGCACTGCCATCACTGAGAAGTGACTTCTGTCACTCTCGCTTCTGAAAGTAACCATAGGTTAGTTTTGCCCGTTGTTGAACTTAATATGAATGGAATCACACAATATTTTCCTTCTCTGTTTGGCCTCTTCTGCTCAACATTGTGAGATTTATCCATGCTACTGTGTACAGCATTATCTGTTCCTTCTCCTTGTTGCATAGTAGTATAATTTATGAATATCCCACAATTTATTTATTTATTTTACTGTTGGTGGACATGTGAGTTGTTTCCAGTTTGGGGCTAATTACAAGCAGTACTACTGTGAGCATTCTTGTACATGTCTTTTAGTGAATGTATGTACAACTTCTGTTGGGTAAGTAACCAGGACTAGAATTGCTGGGTCATGGCATGCATATGATCAACTTTAGATATTGCCAAAGAGTTTCCAAAGTTGTATTCATCTGTATGAAGTCCTTCTTATACTTAAATATTTACATAGATGCTATTTTTCCAGCCAGAGGCAAATGAGAGTTTTATCACTTCATATTGTTTCTACCACTTTATATTATTTGTCTTTTTTATTTTAACCACTCTGATGGGTATGTGGTCATATCAATTATGGCTTAAACTTGCATTTTTCTGATGGTTATAGATGTATTGCCCATCTGAATATCTTTTAAAAATTTTCCTGTTCAAATATTTCACTCATTTTTCTACTGTGTTATCTGTCTTTTCTGGTTGAATTTTTGTATATATTCTGAATATGAGTTTTTTGTTGGATATTTGTTTTGCAAATATCTTTTCCCTTTTCTACAGCTTAATTTTTTTCACTCTTTTAACAACGTTTTTGATAAGCAGTTTTTTTGTTCTAAGCAAATTCAATTTATCTTTTTTCCTTTATGGTTAAAAATTTTTATATTCAATTTAGCAAAGTTTTGCCTATCCTAAGGGCATGAAGATATTTTCATGTGTTTCCTTTTGAATGTTTTATTTTAGCTTTCGCATTTATGTTATATATGTGTGTCTATATGCATGTATATAGATATGTTTAGTATATATGTATATATATAATTGATATGTGAATATATATAATTGACTTTTTGTGTATGACATGAGGTAAGGTCAAAATGCATTATTTTTCTCATGAAAAAAATTGATCTGGCCTTATCTATGAAAGGCCACCCCTTTTGCAATGCACAGCAATGTCACCTTTGCTGCAAATGCTTCAGCTGCTCAAACTGTTTTTTCTCATTACTAGCAGTCAGAGAATCACACTTGATGTATGTGTCTGTGTATGAGTGTGTATACACACATATTCTCCTTCATATATGTAAATATTCCTTAAGATATAGTTCTTAATACGAGCTAAGTTTTCCACTGTAATGATGTGCCATCATTTATTTAACCAATATTCTGATGCTGGATACTTAAGTTGTTCCCAATTTTTATTTTAAATGAGCCAAAACTGAATATCCTTGCCCATAAATATTTGTACATGCTTCTCATTTTTAAAAGTCTCTAGAAATGGAATTATGGGTTAAAATATACAAAATTTTATAGGCTTTTGATAAATACTGCTAAATCAACATAAAGTTAAACATTACCTGGAAAACCATATGGAGAATGTGTATTTAAAGCATTTCATTCTTCAGTTGAGAAGCTGATAATACCATTTTAAAATACCATACATACACACACACACACACACACACACACACACACACACACATACACACACATTTAACTTTTTTCCAATAAATTTCATTAAATTTTTCTACTATTTGCCTTCCTGATGACAATATAACTCAGTAGATTGGAAATTACTTGACCTAAATGTGAGATTGGACGTCCATGGGTACAATAAACAATTTTGACATAAAAGCCTTCCTATTTATTTCTTGTACCAGAAGCCAGGAATGTAAGCACCAGGGGTAGGTAGTTCTTACATTCAATACATTATTTGTGCTTTCTCATTTACTTCATACATGCTATGTTTTCTTCCTTTTGTTATTGCCATTTTCTTAGGGTGATTTTGTAAATTATTTTTTTGTCTTTACTCCCTAAATACTGAGTACAAGCCAGAGTCTTAGTGAATGATTCTCTCTCTAAGGGGTACGGGGTTTACACTGAGTCAAAGAGGTTAATATGAGCTTTTGGATTTTGGAATTATAATAAGATCATCTCTTAGCAACTAAGCTTAAAGCTAATGTCATGCTTTGTTTGAAATTGTATGTTAAATTGGCTTTGGTCAATCAATGCTGGTTAAAAAATAAGGGAGATGGTGTGGGACATTCTTGCTCCATCGAGGTAAACAGTGTGGCTCTCAAGGATACTGCTGTGTCCAGTGGGATACAGAATTCAGCCAATCTGGCACATCACCAGCTGCTTTCCAGACCAAGAAGAGTGTTGACAGTGGGATGTAGAAAGGCTTTGTGAAGGCTGTGTCGCTAGGGGTGACCTTCAGGAAAAAGTCCTAGTTGCAGTGGGCAAGCCTGGGTTGGATGAGCAGAGGAGATTGCTGGATCAGAGGACTTGGGTGAAAAGTGCATATGGAAGCCAGCAGATGAATTGCCCCAACCCAGGGAGTCTTCCAGCCTCTTCTGTGCTTATTGCCATGAACCAAGATGGGTGTGGAAGGGCACTTGACTCCACTCCACTCAGTCTTGAACATAGAAGCCTACCTGTCTTGCGTGGCGTGCTGAGCCCGATCTTTCTGGGGTGTGTTGGCTCAGGTTGAAGCAGCAGCACACCCCACTCTTTCACTGCTGGAGTCTCTGAGCCAGTCGCACTGGGTGCCTGACCCTGGCTTCGCAAGCAGGCCCCTTTGGAGGTGAGCAGCAGAGACACAGTCTTTCGTTGGTCTACCTCCCTCTCTGAAGATGTTCTCGTAGGTGGGCTCGCCTTCTGGGCTTGGCTTTGGGGGCTGGGATAGTGATTGCTTGTCCAGATTATGACCTGACAGGATGGGCCACAGCTAGCACTTGCCCACGGAGGGATCAAGATGGGTCCTGTGCCTTCTCATGACATGTGACTATCTACCCACAGCTGATCCAGTCCCACTGCCTTTGATTCCAGTGATACAGACAAGAGCTAAATGGTTCCATTTGAAGTAGATTGGAAAAAAAAAATCCCTGTTTCTTGAGTTAGGATAGGGTAGATTATACTTCAACAACAAACCCTGGACAGTTCAGTAGCTTACAGATCAAAGGTGTGATTATTGCTTTTGCTGTGTGTCAGTTGTAGGTTGGCTGTGGCTCTGTCTCACGTCATCATCACTCTAGGGCCCAACTGGTAGAGTCGGCTCCATGTGGAACATTGTTATCTCTTGCGAGGTGGTAGGAGGGGGTGGGGAGCACAGTGAGCTGCCCACTGACTCTGAAGACTTCTGCTTGGAAGTGATGCAAGGCTCTTCTGCTCAGATTTCAGCGGCTAAAGTAAGTCACATGACCAAGTTGGCCTTTAGTGGGGGAAGGAAAATACCACTTCCCCCACTACCTCTTGAGAGCAGCACAGAGTGTTTGTGAAAAATAAGGCAACAGGCCACACGTAGTCACCAGAGGTTTACAGATCACCTCCATACCGGAGACCCTAGGCCTGAGGTTCTCAGACTTATAGTGCTACACAATCACCTGGAGACTCCTTAAATCTCAGATTGCTGGGCCCCGTCCCTAGTGTTTCTGAGTCAGTGGGTCTGGGTGTGTCCTGAGAAGCTGCATTTCTTACGAAGTCCCAGACCATGCTGGACACTGATGTCACTGGCTAGGGCCTGGGCTGTTAAGGAGCCCCAAACAAGCACCTCACCCATGCCAGACGTGGCAGCTCCTCCTCAGAAGAGCCTTCTTCCTTTGTTTCCCTTGAGCACTTTTTTAACTGAGGACTGCCAGCTATTCGTTTTCAAAAATACTGAGAGAATTCTGGTGTTTTACTTCTAAAAGGGTAAACCGAGGCAAGCTGGACCTACCACAGGAATAATGCAAGATTGCAACAAAGAAGGAAGTAGAAATAAAGTTTATTATTCACCTTTCATAGATGGAAAGGGGGCCAGCACTCAGGCGAGTATGGCTCCACAGGTCTGAGGACTGGGCATATTTAAGGCCTTTGGGACAAGGGGGGGTTTTGGGCCTGGTGGGGTTTAAGCCAAAAGGAATGTCCAGGGCTGTGCTCTTTGATGTTGAAAGCAGCCACATAAGTCTTGAATCTTGACATTACCAGGCACCAGCATCTCAAGACCTTAGTAGTGGGCTGAAGGTTGGTCATGGTCGGGTGAAAGCAATGTATCAATCAATATAGATGCCTCCTGGTAGTGGGTTGGTGGTGGGTTGGAGGTCGTCATGGATGGTTGTTAACAATGTATTGATACAAATGCCTGGAAGAAAGGTTGTTAGGAGGACTGGACGTACTGAAGGGGGTTTGAATAATCACTGATTTCTAGGCCTGACCCAGGGAAACTGGTTCAGGGAAACAGTTTCAGGAAAGGTGATTTTTCTTATTGATGATTATAAGGTAAGAGGGATGTGGAAGCCGTGCAAGCAGCTTAGCAGAGTGTCAGTGGTAAAACTTAAGCAAAATGGTTATACTAAGGTAAAATGGCTGCGCTAAAGCTTAGTCTATTCTAAGGTTCTTGTGGTCCCTCCTTTCAAGCATAGAATGTCCTGAAGAAGGTCTGGAACCAAGCAATGGAGGCGTCAAGATCAAGAGAGCAGCAGGCTGTGCTGAGGAGACAAGGATGCAGCTCCTTCAGAAATGGTGTCAAGGCCACAGTCTGTGTGTGTGTGTGTGTGTGTGTGTGTATGTGTTTGAGAGAGAGAGAGAGAAAGAGGGAGGGGGGAGAAAGAGAGAGAGAGAGAGAGAGAGAGAGCACACAACTTCCTAGTGGTTGGCATCAACAGGATATTAAGGAGTGGAAGAAGGAAGGGCTAGGAGATGCAATTCTGAGTCCTGGTAGCCCCATTATGATACAAATTGGTTATTAAGTGGCTTTTATCTTTTTTTTACACCAAAATGTTCTTCACGGAAATGAAAGTGATCTTTCTACTCACAGACAGACAGGCAGAGAAGTGGAGTGGAGTCAAGTGCCCAGAAAATGATCCACTATGGAAACTTGAAATAGGATCAAAGCAGCATTGAATCAGTGAGAAAAGGATGATCTATTCGATAAATGGTGCCAGGACATGTATCACTCTATGTGAAGCAAATTAGATCCTATAAGGCGATCATTTATACTTAATACAAGCAAAACATTTTTTAATAGCCACAATACAGCCACCCAAATCAGGAAATTAATATTAATATGTCACTATCATCTAATTCTCAGATCCTCATTCAAATTTCATTAATTGTTCCAATAATGTCATTTATAGCATAAGTACACAGTTCTGAATCATATGCTGTATTTAGTTATGCCTCTTCAGTCTCCCTCAATAGGGAACAATTCCTCCGTTTTTTCTTCGCTTTGATAGTCTTGACCCTTTCGAAAATGATAGGCAAGTTATTTTGTAGAGTCATTTTGTATTTGGGTTTCCCTGATGTCTTCATAAGATTAGATTTGAGTTTTTAAAAATAGGAGTGTTGCAGAAACAATGCTATTTTCTTCCTGTTGCATTCTCTAAGGTGGCACATAATCTTGATTTTGTTCCATTATTGATGCTAACTTTGATCACTTGATTAAGGTGAGATACTGGTTTTTTTTCTTTTGCAAAAGAATAAAGAGACACATTTATTATTTTGAAATTATCTTATTACAAACATAGGGAAAATAAATCAATAGACTGAAGGTGAGATACTGTTTTTTTTTTTTTTTGAGTTGGAGTCTCACTCTGTCACCCAGACTGGAGGGCAGTGGCCGCTTCTGGCCACCGCAGCCTCGACCTGCTGGGCTCCGGCGATCTTTCCGCCTCAGCCTTCCAAGTAGCTGGAACTACAGGCGCGCGCTACCACGCCCGGCTAATTTTTTTTTTTTAAATTTATTGTAGAGATGAGGTCTCGCCAAGTTGCCCAGGCGGATCTCGAACCCGCGGGCTCAGGCTATCCACTCACCGCAGCCTCCCAACCCCCCGGGATTACAGGCTGAGCCACCGAGCCCAGCTGAGATACTGTTTTAACCACGGATCTGACAAACATGAAAAAGTCTGAGAATGCCAAATATTTGCAAGGATATGGAGCAAGGGGGGCTGTTTTATGCTGCTGATATGAATATACGCTGAAATAACGTTGGAGAGTAATTTGGTAATCTCAAGTAAATTTGAAAATGTGCTTACTCTATAACCAGCAGTTCCACTCCTAGGTACATTCTTAGAGAAACTAGTGCACATATACCACATATACATGTACAAGAATATTCACAGAAACAACCTAAGTCTCCATCAATAGGACAACTATGCATAAATTATGGAGAGTTGTGCAATGGAATTTTATTTAGCACCCAAAAGAAAAGGCACAGAGCCACAAGGGACTGACAGTCAATCAATATGGCTGACCCCTGAAAAAGAAAAATGTTGGGCAAAAAAGCCATAGGAGAATACATACTAAATGATTCTACTAACATAGTGTTAAAAAAAAAAGCATACAAACTAAACCATGTGTTTTAGAGATACAAATCTAGCAAAGCTATAAAGAAAAGCAAGGAAACAATAAACACAAGTTCAAGATCATGATAAACTCTGGGGAAGAGGGAGGGAACGTGACTGGGAAGGAGTATATGGAGGTTTCAACGATTATTTTATTTTCTGTAAGGGAAGAGGGAAGAATGTGATCAGGGAGAAGTTTATGAGGGCTATAACAGTTACTTTCTTCTTTTTTTTTGAGTCAGAGTCTCACTCTGTTGCCCAGGCTGGAGCGCAGTGGCATATTCACGGCCACTGCAGCCTCGACCTGCTGGGCTCAGGCAATACTTCCACCTCAGCCTTCCAAGTACCTGGAACTACAGACATGCGCCACCATGCCCGGCTAATTTTTTGATTTTTTCTAGAGATGAGATCTCACCAGGTTGCCCAGGCTGGCATCCAACCCTTGGGCTCAGGCAATCTTCTCACCTCGGCCTCCCAAAGTGCTGGGATTATAGGTGTGAACCACAGTGCCTGGCCATATTTTATTCTTTATACCTTATACATGAATTATACATCTCTTGTTTACACAAAATATTTCATAATATTGAAAAATAAAACTAACTTTTCATCCTTGGTTTTCTGATTTTGCAGCGGGCTGATGAAACTTTCTTCAGGTTTTTGGGCTAATACCTGGAAACCATACCCTAGCTCACAGTGAGGGTGCAGAACCACAGCCCACGCCCTTGCCCTGTTACTCCAGGTATGTCATACTTAGACTGGTCATTTATCCTAGTCTGCCCATGATATGCTTGTGTATAGCTGTAGCTCAGCCTAATTACTGATGGTGTTTTCAAAAGTGTTTGGGCTTGGAGGACAAATTATGCCAAATTTTACCTACATATATAGGACAACTTTACTCTAAAGTGCTCAGAGTGCTTACAGAACTTGCAGACCTCATTCGTTTCATAGGTGGAGGAAGGTGTCCCTGAAAGGACATGCCACTGACCTTGGGCCTGCTGCTGGCCGGTCCCAAAGCTGGGATTGTTGCTTGGGTCTCCTCCTTGCCCTGATACTTCCTCCACATGCTTCATTCTCATCCTGCCTCTGCCCTAACCACATCTTTGAGCAGATCTGGAAAATGCTGACCCCACAAACAGGAATGATTGCATTAGCAATATTGATTCTTATGTCTAGAACAAAATTTAGAGAGATGGCCTTTTGAGGGTACACAGTAGATTGCAGGAAGGTTGGCTGCAATTCAGCATGACAAATACGTTTTATTTTTTGATTTGTAATATCTCTGGGTTATAACTCATAGAATGACAAATCTCTGGACTACAAGCCTTATGCAAAACATATCATCTGCCACAATGAACTAAAATAGCCACAAAACCCCCATAAATGCCTCTGGCATGAAGACTTTGTCCACCTTGCTCAATATTCTGTCTTTGACAGCAGGCACCATCACGGGGTACCTCTGTTCTTTGTGGCATCAGTGGGGATGAGGGATAAGGACAGAAGAAGCTGCAGTCTCAAACTCCCCTTAGTAATACAGAATGCACTAATTCAGATCCTTAAAGAGGTGAAGAATCCTCTTAGTTTATTATCAACTATGTAATATACAGTAATTCTTTCATTTTTCCAAAGGACTACCTTATAGAAGCTTCAAAATGCCCAATGTTGTTTGTTTTATAATATTATTGAGGTATAATGACATACAATAAACTACACATATGTAAGTGTACAGTTTGGTGAGTTTTGACATATGAGAGGGAATTAATTTTTTTTTTTTGGAGGGTGGACCTCTTATAGTACACTTGGAATTTGTTCCTCCAGATGAAATGTTCAACCAAAGTTTTTATCTGGAAGTTTTGAGACGGTTGCATCATGATGTGCAGTGGAAACATCCTGAGTTGTGGCAAACAGGTGACTGGTCCTTCTACCATGACAACACACCTGCCCACGCCACACTGAGTGTTCCACAGTTTTTGACCAAAAACAGTATGATCCCATGCTTCACCTTCCCTATTCATCTGATCTCGTCCCAAGCAACTTTTTTCTTTTTTGTTTCTCTGGATGTAAAAAGTCCTCAAAAGGAAACATTTTGCTGATGTGGAAGAGAAGGGGGAGAAAAAAAACAGCAGAAACACTAAAAGGCATCAAAGTCAATGAGTTCAAACACTGTTTTGAGCAGTGGTAAAAGTGTCTCGATAGGTGTATTGCATCAAACAGAGTACTTTGAAGGTGACTGAAGTTTAAACATGTAAGAATAAGCATACAATTTTTTAATAAATAAATTCTGTTATTTTGGGTCCCCTATATATATTTGTAAAACCATCACCCCAATTGAGATAGCAAAGGTATCCATCATCCCAAAAGTTTCCTTTTGCCTTGTAATCAATCCCCACTCCCTACACAACCCTGTTCCAAGCAACCAATGATCTGCTTTCTACCACTACAGACTCGTTTGCATTACTAGAATTTAATATAAACAGAAACATACAATATATACTCTTTTAAAATGTTTAATAGCTTCTTTCATTTGGCTTAAGTACTTCGAGATCCATCCATGGTGTTGTGTATATCAATTCTATCCTGTTTGTTACTGGGCAGTATTCCATTGTGTGGATGTACCACAATTTGTGTATTCATCCGTTGATGGGCATTTAGATTGCTTCTAGTTTGGGGCTATTATAAATAAAGCTTCTATGAACATTCATGTACAAATCTATGCATAGACATATGCTTTCATTTCTCTTGGGTAAATACCTCGGAGTAGAATGTCTGGATCGTGTAATTGGTGTATGTTCACACTTTTAAGGGAACCGCTAACTTTTCCAAAGTAGTTTAACTATTTAAGATTTCCATCAGCAATGTATGAAAGTTCCAGTTTTTCCACATTCTTGCCAACAGCTGGCTTGGTCTGTGTTTTTCATTTTGTCATTCTAGTGGATGTGTAGAGGTATCTCATTGTAGTTTTGATTTGCATTTCCCTGATAATTAAGGATGTTGTGCCATTTACCTTTTTTTTTTTTTTTTTGAGTTGGAGTCTCACTCTGTCGCCCAGACTGGAGTGCAGTGGCCGCTCCCAGCCACCGCAGCCTCGACGTGTTGGGCTCCAGCGATCCTTCCATCTCAGCCTTCCGAGTAGCCGGAATTATAAGCACGCGCTACCATGCCCGGCTAATTTTTTATTTATTGTAGAGATGAGGTCTCACCAAGTTGCCCAGGTGGGTCTCGAACCCGCAGGCTCAGGCAATCCACTCACCTCAGCCTCCCAAGGCGCGGGATTACAGGCTGAGCCACCGAGCCCAGCACCTTTTTTTGATGACCTTTAAAATAGATTGTTTGACCACTGTTGAGTTGTGAGAGTTTATTTTATATATTCTAGATACCAGTACTTTGTTTAATACATCTTCTTCTTTACATATTTTTAAATGTTTTTTTCTCCATTTATTTTAATAGCTTTGGGGGTACAAATAGTTTATGGTTACATAGACATGTTGCTTAGTGGTGAAGATGTCTAGGCTGTAAGTGTACCCACCACCCCCACCTGTGCACATTGCATCTGATAGGTGATTTTTATCCTTCTACTCCTTCCCATCCTTCCCCTTCTGAGTCTCCAGTGTCCATTATGTCATTCTCTATGCCTTTGTGGATCCTTAGTTTAGCTCCCACTTAGAAGTGAGGACACCTGGTGTTTGGTTTCCCACTTCTGTGTCAATTCACTTCGGATGATGTTCTTCAATTCCTCCATGTTTCTGCAAAAGATGGCTGAATAGAGTGTGTGTGTATATATATATACATGTATATATACGTATATATGTATATGTATATTATTGTATATATAACGTTATAACATTTTCATTAGTTGATGGCATTTAGGTTGATCCACACCTTTGCAATTGTGAATTGTGCTGCAATGAACATGTGAGTGCCAGTGTCTTTTTAGTATCACAAGTACTGTTCCTTTGGGTAGATGTCTAGTAATGGGATTTCTGGGTCAAATGGTAGATCTACTTTTAATTCTTTGAGAAATCTCCATACTGATTTCTATAGAAGTTGTACTGATTTGTGCTAGGTGTGGTGGTTCACATCTGTAATCCCAGCATTTTGGGAGACAGAGGCAAGAGGATTGCCTGAGCCCAGGGGTTCAAGACCAGTCTGGGCAACTTGATGAGACCTCATCTCTACAATAAATCAAAAAATTAGCTGGGCATGGTGGTGTGCACTCGTAGTTCCAGCTACTTGGAAGGCTGAGGCAAAAAGATCGCCTGAGCCCAGCAGGTCACGGCTGCAGTAGCTGTGAGCATGCCACTGCACTCCACCTTGGGCAACAGAATGAGACTCTGAATAAAGAAAAGAAAATATAGGTAGAGGTACTGATTTGCACTTCCACCAATAGTGTATAAGCATTCTCTTTTCACTGCATCTTCACCAGCATCTATTGCCTTGATTTTTAAAAATAATAGTCATTCTGACTGGTGTAAAGTGGTATCTCACTGTAATTTTAATTTGCATTTTCCTGATAATTAGTGATGCTGAGCATTTTTTTCATATGTTTTTGGCCTTTTGTGTATCCTATTTTGAATGATGTCTGTTCATGTCATTTATCCACTTTTTTATAGGATCATTTGCTATTTTCTTGCTGATTTGTTTAAGTTCTTTGTAGATTCTGGATATTAACCTTTTGTTCTTTTGTAGATGTGTAATTTGCAAATATCTTCTCCCATTCTATAGGTTGCCTATTTGCTCTGTTGATTATTTCTTTTGTTGTGAAGAAGCTTTTTAGTTAATTAGGCCCCACCTATTTATTTTTGTTTTTGTTGCATTTGCTTTTAGGGTTTTAGTCATAGGGTTTTTGCCTAGGCTGATCTGGAAGAGTTTTTTTTTTCTAGGTTTTCTTCTAGGATTTTTATGGTTCTGGATCTGATGTTTAAGTCTTTAATCCATCTTCAGTTATTTTCTGTATATGGTGAGCCATAAGGATCAAATCTTATTTTTCTGCATGTAGCTATCCTATTTTTCCAGCACCATTTGTTGAATAGGGTGTCCTTTCCCCAGTGTATGTTTCTGTCTGCTTTGTCAAAGATCAGTTGGTTGTAGGTATTTGGGGTTATTTCTGGATTCTCTGTTCTGTTCCATTGGTCATTGTGTGTGCTCTTAAATCAGTATCATGCTGGTTTGGTTACTCTAACCTTGCAGTATAATTTGAAGTCAGGTGATGCCTCTGGTTTTATTCTTTTTTGCTTGGGAGTGTTTTGGCTATTCTGGCTCTTTTTGGTTCCAAATGAATTTTAGGACTGTTTTGTCTAATACATGTTTTTCAGATATTATTTTTCTAATTTCTTGTTTGTCGTTTGCATTTTTAACAGTCTTTTTAAAAGCAAAAGTTTTTTATTTTGTTGAAATCTAGTTTATTGATTTTTTTCTTTAACAGTTTCTACCTGTGTCCCATTTAGTAATCCGAAGTTACTAGGATGTTTTCTTTTAGAAATTGTAAAATTTTAGTTCCTATATTGAAGTCTATAATCCATTCTGAGTTTATATATATACATATACATATATATGTATATATATATGTATACTTTTTTTACATATGACTATCCAGTAGCTCCAGCATCGTTAATTGAAAAGTGATCCTGTCTCCATTGAAATGCCTTGGTCTCTTTTTTGAAAATCCGCTGACCATATGTGTGTGGACTCTCCATTCTGTTTCATTGATCTGTATGTCTATCTTCATGCTAATACCACACTGTTTCAGTCACTTTTTTACTTCGTACCGATATTTTATTTTACTTAATTACTTTAAAATGTTTTGGAATCAATTCCTTTAATTATTTTTTGATATGAAGATTAACAAACTTTTTTAGAGTTTTGTAAACTAATCTAATCAAAACCTTGTCTAGTCTTTATAGACTGAGAAGTATTTATTTATTTATAGTTTTTTCTCTATCCAGAAACTTGACAGTTACTTCAGAGGTTCTTTACCCCATTGCTTCTGTTCCCAATGTACTTTCTTTGGTTGTGAAACGTGTGTATGTGTGTTTGAACATGACACTCAGGTGGGCACAATGAAGAGTAGCTTTCCTTCCTCCTGTGGTTAGTATGGTTGTCTGGTTGTCATTACTATTGTCATTGCCATTGATGCAAATGCACTTTGGTTTCCAACATCCTTCCAGAAGATTCAAAACTGTTCCTTTAGTTTTGGTCCCAGCAATTAACCCAGGTTAATTTCTTCAATAAACTTATTAGTGACTCCTAGCTTCCATCTTAGCTATTCTAGTACATTGAGGCATCTCATTGTGATTTTAACTTTCATTTCCCTGATGATTAATGATGTTGCACACTTCTTGGAACACTCTGGTATTATTATTTTTAAGTATAATTTAAATTATTTGCCCCTAAATTATAACTGAACACTTTCCCACATGGATCCTTTTTCAAGGATTGTGTCTGTTCACCTAACTTTGAGAGACCATTCTGTGGTTTGCCCTGATCAAATTAGCATTTAATTATCTGAAAATACTTCTAAAAGCTGGAGATTTTGCTGGGTACATCCTCTAGATTTAATTTTTAAAATTTTAAATAAAAGTTGTCCTGCAGTGGTCCCAAGAAATCCACTGTGGCTTCTTGCCTACTGAGTGATGAATTTACTTGTCCTATCCTTTGTTTTCTTACACCCATGTTCTATTCATAAAAAAACTTTCTAATTCCTAACCACAATCCCTAAAAATACAGCCTTTAAGAGACGAGTGTGTGACTATGTCAAAGGCTTGGGAAAGTGCAAATCATGAACTTACTTAGGAACATCAGGCTCATATCCCTGCCTCCCCTGCTTGGTGAAATCAGTCAAATTTTTGTTCAAGTTTCAGCAAAATTCCACTCTGAGAGATGGTATGACTTTAAGTGGAGGAAACTTATAGCATTTTGGAGGAAGAGGAAGGGAAGCTGACAGGCAAAGTTGTTAAATGTTAAATCAAGAGCTGAAAAGTCATTGAATGCAAAAGAATTCAAACTCCAAGTGAGAGAGCTCTAGGGACTTCTCAGAAGAAGGGAAAACTGTCAAACAAGCAGTAAAGGAAGGAAAAGTCAAAGGGAGGACAGAAGTCTCCATCCTCAGAAGCAAAGGGCTCTGTCTTTGTTGCCTGCTCCACCCTCCCCCATTCTTAAATTGGGGACGAGGAAGGTGACAAATCCAAGGCAAGACAGATGGAGGGAGTGTGGGGAAACTGCTGGCTGGGCAGGAACTGCAGGGCCAGGGAGTGCGAGGCCCTGTCTTGGGAGGAAAAGGGTCTGAGAACTGGGAAAAAAGCTGCCAACAGCAGGAATGTGACTTAAGGAGGGTGACCTTACAAAAATAGAAGAAATGACCCTTCTCTAAAATCTAGAGAGAAAGATGAGGATATTAACCAGCTAGGCTAGGAAAAAACGTCATTGCAGACGGGAGTATGAAAAGTTCCCAGAGATCTGTAAAAAGGCCCTGCATTTTACAGCTGGTCAGCAGGAAGGAGGTTGAGCCTCGGTCCAAACTGGTCTCCACAGTATGACATGCTTGTATTAGAACTATAAAAATAATAATAATTCCCCTGCTTTGAAAGAAATTGTATACTCTAAAAGATGCACTTTTAAAAAATCTCGTGGTTTTGTGTAACAATTAACACCAACACGCCTTTTGAGTAGCACCAGATTTACGGACTTGCCTAAAACCAATAAACTCCTGTTTCAGGAGATTATTTTAAATGTTGTTTTTACGTGGAAAGAAATATTATCATCACATTTTATACTTAATCAAAAATTCCACATTTTAGTTTTTACAAATTAACAGATATGCTATTTGAACAGTGTTGTGACACACGAGTTCAGGGCTATGTACAGATCAGGGCCAGGGAGGACGAGGGACTTCTCTCTCCCACCCTGGGCCTCACCTGGGCTGGAAGAAAAGACTTCAGCTGGCCTTCCTGCCTCCTGCCTTGCCCTCTTCGGTCCCTTTTCACACTACCCCCTCAGAGTGACCTTTCAAAAATGCAAATCTGATCATATCACACTCATGCTAAATACTCTGGGTGGAAATTCACTGACCACAGCACAGATTCTGAACTCTTTATCCTCCTTGCCCTCCCCTCCCCCGCGCCCCTTCCATATCACTCCCTGCTGCGTCACACATCCAGGCCCTCAGGATCCTTTACTGCCCTTAGCTTTTCAGGTCAGTTTCACCTCTGCGTCTTTGCTAGCAGTTCTCTGCCTAGAATATCCTTCCCTTCCTCCTCTACCAGAAAACATTGCTTCACTACTCAAGGTTCAGGCAACACTTTCACTGTAATCCCAATTAAAACCGACCACCACTATAATGATGTCTCCTTCCTGTACACTTGTCACAACACTTGTAAGATCTTATTACATTTATTTATATACAAATTTCTGTTAGAAAAATCAATGGTTTTCAAACTTTAATGCACATAAAGTGCAAAGACTCATCCAAGGAATTTAAAATGCAGAATTCCTTGGTCTTACCCCCAAAGATTCTGACTTAGTAGGCTGGTGTCAAAGGGATCCACAGCCATCGCCCAGCCTCACGAAAGCTTGCTCTAAAGCAGGTCAGTCTTCACCTGCGTGAGACACCATCTGGCCAAGAACAGAGGGCACTGCTGGTTTCTTCCACCTTCTTCTCCCCACTCATTGACTCACAGGAGTATCAGCTAGAGAGGTCCCACCACCCCCTTCCTCACTCCCACTCTCTCTGGGGTAAAATATGCAAAACTCATTTATATTCCTGCAAGTAGGTGAGAATAACATTCTGGGCCATCACCATTCAATAATGGAAGCTTTGTGCAAAGTAGTGACAGGTGAGAGGAATGATTTCATTTTTCACTTCGACAATTGGGTGAAGCAGATTCCTGGCAGTTCTGCAAAGGTTTTGCGCCCACATAGTTACCCAAGGGATCTGCTTAGCAACCAAGAGATGCTGCAAGGAGAGGAAAAGGCAGACTCCTCTCGGTGGTATCTTGTAGCTGAGAAGCTGGAGCACAGAAAGGAGGGATGCAGCCCTGCCTGGGGTTATTGTCTGTCCTCTGGTCTCCAGAGAGGCAGTCCCGAGTGCTGTGGCCCCTCTCCTATTCCCAGAGCCCACACAGTGCTCACCGGGCTAGGAACCTTGTTCCTCAAGGGCTTGGTTATGCTTTACCAGACTTCATTGCTCAACTATTTTTTCTGACTATAAAATGCAACCTTTTTGTCGGAAATTTTGAGGGAGTTCAATAAATAGCACACTTCTTCCATGCCTGGTTTTGTACTGAGAAATAAATCAGAAAGTAGGCACTTGGCAAACAATATATGACCTGATAAAGCTGATCTTGCAGAATGGGGTTTATGTCTATTGCCAGGAGAGCTTCCTAATATTGAACCACAGAACCAGGCCTAACCCTCCAGACATAGCTCCTCCCATCCTTCTCTCCTCCCACAGGGCAGGGTTCCTTTCTGCCTTCTTACCACAGTTTGGGGACAACCCAGAGGACTTGCCTTTGGCTGGTAGGTTGACTCCCTGGAGGAACTGGAGTGGCAGGGGCTGGGCAATCCAGTGTCTCTTCTACATCCACCAACCTGGAAACCCCTCCAGCCTCCTGGGTGGCATAAGTCAGCGCCGAGAGAAACCTCAGTGTTGTGCACTGCACAAGGCTGGACAAAGCACACTTGGACCTAGGCATTTCTCCCGACCCAATCATATTTACTGTTAAAGACTTGGAAAACAAACAAGTGAAAGAATAAGATTAAAATGATAAGTAATCCCAGAGAGAAACCGTGGTTCTTCCATTCTAAGGCACATATTTCTTAAATGTTTCTCAAATTGAGATGGATTTTACAATTGAGGCTTGTTTAATGTGCTATTATTATTTCTCCTTAAAAGGCTTTTGTGAAGCCTGTGGTGCTGCAATCAGTTGCTAGTATCCTCGAAATGAAGAAATATGGCACATTTCAATTGTTTTTAAAAGATAGCTATCATACTAGAGCATCTTCCTGTGTCAATAGGTAGTGAAAACTTGATATATAATGACTACAAAATATCCCATCATCTGAGTGTACTAGAATGTACTCAGCTAATCTCTAATCCTTGGCATTTAACTTGTTGCTTTGTTTTGTTTCAGTATGATAGATAATGCTGTGACAGACTTCCTTGTGCCTAAACCTTTGCGCTGAATATGATTTTTTTCCTCTTAAGAAAAAAATAAAAAATTAAGGTGCTCCAATAAGGATATTAACTTTTTAAAAAAACTCTTAGTTTAGATGACCATGCTGTCCCTCCAAGAAGCTATCTGGCCTCACCTCCATGGGCTATGTCTGGGGATTTATCTCCCAGCATGAGCAGGACTGAGTGTGACGGGTCTTCAGTAGGAGGTGGTTAGTCTTCCTCCTTACTCAAAGATCATCCCTCCTTCTTTCTCCTCCTGCCACTCCTTGTCAACCTACCTCCCACCAAGTCTGATGTAGAGTCCTAGGAGGAGAACCAGCACAGAGAAAAAACCAGGCCAAGCACACACTGCTCACTGGCAAGACATACCTACCACCACCCCTCTGGCCACACCCATGACCTGCAGAGCATCTGTCTGGGTGCCTGGGGCGAGCAGGTTCAGGTACTCCAGGTGTTCTCTGTCTCCCCTGTGCTCAGCATTGGAAGAGCCTTGAGCTTCTTCAGTCATGGGTGTGTCTGTGTCTTAGTCCCCAGGGAGCCCTCCAGGGCAGCAAAGGAAGGTGCAGCCTGGGCTGGACCATGCCTAAAACATGTCTCAGGAAGCTCTGGGTGCAATGAGAAAGACAGAATTTCAGTCCTGCTGAGAGCTGTCAATAGCACTGGTTCAGGCCCAGCCCTGACTCGCCCACCTGGCTCCTTGGGCACAGGCAGGGCCTTTCCGGGAGAACCACCAGGGCGTGCTCCTCAGAACATGGGCAGAGGCAGGCCAGTGGAGGCAAATGCAAACCTGGATTGTTTTCCATCTCCTCCCCAAGTCTTTTTCAGCACTTGACTCCCCAGACAATAATGTACCCAAACAAAATGTGTCCTACAGATTCCCAGCAAGATGACTTTTACCCAGGCTAGGGAGAAAATTCTGGGGAAAGTGTGCCCAGACCACACCTTGTCACTTGCTTCTGCACTAGGGTGTTCATTCCTTTATTTGATGCTCAGATGACTAGGGGCTTGACCTCAGGGTTTTTAGAATGGAATTTGATTGAGTTTCTCCTGGGAAGATGGTTCACCAGATCTAAGGGTTAAGCTCCTTCAAGCTATGGCATTTTATGTTTACATAGTCTCTAGAGTTAGGAGAACTCAGAGAGTTTCCTAAGCAGGTAAACTGCACTAGGGTAGGGCATCCTGACAAAGTCAGAGGAGAATTCCCCTGCATCACTACCAGGGACAATGGACTTCAACAAGAGAGAAGGGCAGTTTGATTGGCCAGTGTCTAAAGTCTCTAGGTTTAAGGTAGAGATTCTTTCCCCAAATAGAGCAGATTGCAGAATGTTGGATTATGTGTGGGGCAGAGAACCCCTCGGGGAATAGTCTCCCTGGAGCTTTCTCCAAAGGTACTTCAAGGATTCCAAGAGTCAGCATCTCATCCTTCCAGTGATCTCTGAGCGTTGACCCAGGCATGTTATTCAGCCCAGGTAGGACCGAGGAGACAGGGGATGTTGTGAGTCAGACACCATCCCATCCCCGCAGATCCTCATGGGAGAGGCAGAAGGAAGACCCATGGGACTCCTTTTTCCTAAGGTTCATTTGTGCCTGGGGCAGGGTGGGGATTAACTCCGGGGTCCCTCCAGCCAGGTGGGGAGAGGGTCTTCGTCAAACTGCCCCTAACTGGGTGGGTCTTTCTGTTAGGTTAATGGGAGGAGGCTGCAGGGCCAGCTGGAGGGAACATGACCTTCACCCTGTCTATATTGGGGCTGCCTTACTCTGAACATTTGAAAGACAAATCATGGGAAATAAAAACATACAAGAAGAAGATAGTAGAGAAGATTCAAGTTCCATAGTAAAAGAAGACTAAAAGGGTAAGATGGGCTTAAAGACAAACACTTTAAACAAGAAAAGACATTTAAAAATAAGTTTGAAAACAAGCAACTTTGCTTACAATTTCAATATGAATAAAGGAAAAAAAATAACTAAATAAATTAGTATCTCAAAATGAGAGAAGCAAAAGGCCTCAAGTTCAAAAAATAAAATTTGAGAAATTTTATATCTAGGAAGTTGGAAGAATAGTTAAGATTCCAGTAAAAGAATGTTAAGAGCTTTTTTTTTTTAAAGACAAGACACAACTAGATGAGATTTAAAATAAGATAAATGGCTGGACTCCAATGGAGATTAAAAACCTAAAAATGAAGCTATACATGATTAAAATAAAAACCAAGAGCTATAGAGGCGAAAGTTAAAAACATGTTTGTAAGTGAAGCTAACAATACCACGAGAATCGTAAACACTATAAAAAATAGGAAAAAATACATAGGGTGAAGTGAAAGTGAAGAGTTTGTAAATGTGAAGAGATGAGGGAGAGACCAAGGTTGCGGGGAGCAGAGCCAGCAGCATGTTGTGGGAGGCCGTGCCTGGAGTTGCTGCTGCTCCTCCTGGGAGTTGCCGCCAGCTCGAGGGGGGCATTTCCTTTGGGGGCGAAGAGCCAAGTAGCCGGAGATCAAGAGCTCCTCTTTGCATCCCTGTCCTAGACGCCATCCTCAGAGGTTCACAGCTTGGTAACCCTGACAGTAATTCTCCCTGCTCTTTCATTCACTGAGGCTCCGAAGGAAAGGAATTTTCTAGAGCACTGCAGTCACAAGTCAGGGGAAACTGCTCTAGATCCTGCTGTCCCTCCCTTCCCACAGGAAGGAGAAGACATGGACAGGGGTGGAGAGAAAAATCAGATACGGAGGGAGGGTAAAATGTCTAGAACTGTGAGCCATTCGCTAACACCCCCTTTTCATGTCTTCTGCGTCAGAAGCTGAATGCCAGTGGCAGGAAGTTCATCTTCTGTAAATTTGTTAAAACTACCCCATATGTAATTACATATTCTTACTGTATTGGCTCAAAATTGTGCAGAATAAAGTGTAACCTAAAGAGAAACCAAAAATAGTTACTTGGTTTCCTTTGCCAAATTGCCTTGAAAAATGTAAATGCATGAAAATTTAAAATTAGGTAATTAGTTAAAAAGTATTTGTTGAGTATCCTGTGTTTGGAGCCTGGCAAGCTTCCCTGGAAGCTACGAGGAGAGACTTCCGGGCCTTGGCGGGCACAAAGGGCCACAGGCCAGGTCTAGGCTGGTGCTCACGACTGTGGCCCACTCTTTGGCCTGTTGGCCATACAGTGTGGATGGGGATACATGTTTGTCTAGGGTCTCTCCTTGGCCCACTACTAAAGCATCCAGGTTGGTTGGTTTGTGTTGCTTTTCTTTTCTTTGAGAAGGTATTATTTCTGCAAGCACGTGGGCATTGTACAAAAGTGCCATGCCTTATTTCTACCTCCCTGATTCACCTTCTTCTCCCTCTGGCCCTACCTCAGGTATCACATAGTCCATGCAGCAGCAGGTAGGCTCCTCTAATAAGGGTGTGGATAACATTTTAAAATTAATTTCAGACATTCATGTTTCTGTTTGTTGCTGTGCGTCTCCGCCCATATGTGCTGCTATAATAAAATACCTTAGTCCAGGTCATTTATAAGCAAAAATGTATTACCCACTTTTCTGGAGGCTGAGAAGTTCAAGATCAAGGTGCTACAGATTTGGTGTCTGCTGAGGGCCCATTTCCTGGTTCATAAATGACATCTTCCCACTGAGTTTTCACATGCTCCCTTATTCCTCTTTAATAAGTGTTCTACTCCCATTCATGAGGGCCCCTGAGGCTCCCAGAGGTCCCAGTGCTTCATACCATCACCACAGGACTTAGGTTTCAACATAGGATTTGGTGGGACACAAACATGCAGTACCCAACTAAGGGAGGACATTAAGCCCCAGTTAAATCTCCCAGCCTCACCTGGTTATTTGGGGTGTGTCTGCAGCCTCTCCCACCGTCTCATCTAAGTCCCTGTGTTCTCCTCTGACCGTCCTTTGACATCTACTGTTTTTGAATCCATGTAAGGGTTGCCTGTCTCCACTGCTGCTGGGTGTCAGTGGCAAGTGGGAACTGGGGGGGCAGTCAACATGCCCTCCAGAGCTCTCCAACAGACTCACAAAGGAGACCTAGGAGTGGCACCTTTTTGCGTGCTCACTATGGCAGCTGACTCCAGAGACTACTCTGGAGCCACACTGCAAGCCCAGGACTGCAGAGCTGCACTCCATCCCTGAGAGTCCCTGCTGGCCAGGGCCCTGTTATGTTCCACAGAACTGGGAGGAATGTCCTTTTTCCACCTTAGACATCCTTTCTTACCAGCTGCCTAGCCCTTCCCCAAGCTCCTTCCTGGAGCCCCTTTCTCTACATGTTTGGACACAGAGACATGGAACTGGCACCAGGGCTGACATGTGATGTGGACACCACACCCTCCTCTCAGAGGAATGCAGGCCCTCTCCCCATTCTTTTAAACAAAGATGATGGTCATGTAGGTCACCTCCTCCAGGGCTTCCACCACACAGTCAGACTTGACCTTTAGTGCTGGATCCCGAGCCTCAATCTGGGAATCCTGCTCCAAACATAGACTTAGCCTGTGAATAAGAGTGAGACTTGTCCACTCTGAGCCTTCATCTCTTCATCTATAAAATGTGACCCACCTGTTTCATGTCAGTTATGAGAATCAAGTGACATAACTGATGGCCAACCACTTTTAAAAAGTGTAAAGCCCCACACAACACTGAGTTGCAGAAAGCCAGGGGTTGATTGCTGTGTGTTCTCCCAGCCCAGCATGGTAAATGACAGGAAGAATGATCTCCCAATCCATCTCATGTGCCGCGTCAAGTCTTTCTTTACCACAAGACTTAACTTCATGTGAAGTACTATGTTATTTAGTGGTATCTTGCTGAAAGACTTCAATATATCACACATACAGGGGTGGGTATGGTGGTGGATCAGACAGGTAGGCAGGCACTCAGGAAAAAAGAGACAGGAAAAAACCCAGAGGCTGTCTATTGTAAAATAAATCAGAATGTCCAGGCCCAGCAGGGCCTGCACAGAATAGACTGGCCAAGTAAAGTCTCCTAGTACATCAGTTTGCAAAACAAAGCTACAACAAGGGCTGGCTATGGGTTGGCGGATATAAGAGCCCATGTCCTGGTCCCACCTGGGCCTGTGGCTATGGCAGACGTGGCACATGGATTGCAACACTCTTTCTATCTGAGCTGAAACTGTCCTTGTAGTCCTTCTCAACAGAATGTCTAATAGTTTGGTTGGAGTCAGTTTCTTAGATGAAACTAATTTCTATGCTTGAAGAATGTAGTCAGATGGGGAGAGCCCACATAGCAAGAGTAGATGGAAGCTACAATAGTCAAGGAAAAAAAAAACTTTGTGGCCATATGTTGGAAGAAACGGCTTCAAGAGACGTTTAGGCAATTGGTGGTGGTTGTGGAAGGACCGTGGGCCAAGAGAAGGCCAGGAGAGGAGGGAGGGCCCCAAGTTTCTGCTGTAGGATCCCGGCTCTGCTCACCCCCTGAAGCCTCCCCAGCACATACACAATTGGTTCCCTAAACTGTGTCACCTATTTAAATAGTTGACTGTTTAAACTTAAACTAATGAAAATGAAATAAATCTACACATGCAGTTCTTCAGCTGCACTAGCCGCATGTCCAGGGTTAAGTGACTGTGGCATTGGACTAAAGAGTTGGAGCATGTCCATCCCATGGAGGGGTCCTTGCACCTGCTGCAGACCCGTGGGGCGTGACACCTGCAGTTCTGCTGGCTGGCACCACGGGCTCCTCTTCTGGTGAGAGTCAGTCACACAGACCTGTGAACAGAAATGTCCTTCTTGAACCCCTCTCCTATCTGTGCAGACGGAGGGACCAGGCAAGGGAAGAAAGAGAAGACACACCATTTTGAGAATCAAAATTATTTTTCTGCAACATGAAAGTTACAGGAAGAGCAGATGGCACTTTTTGAAACATGAAAATCTGGGGTCAGAGAGAGCCAAGAATGAGTCGCAGGGTGCTAGTGGTTTTCCTGACCACTCCAGCCAACTCCCACCATCATTGTTTCTTAGATGCACACATGTGCCTGGCTTGGGGATTTGAGTTGCAGAGAGAACTCTTTTTATTTTTATTTTTTGAGTTGGAGTCTCATTCTGTCGCCCAGATTGGAGTGCAGTGGCTGCTCCCGGCCACCGCAGCTTCGACCTGCTGGGCTCCGGCGATCCTTCCGCCTCAGCCTTCCAAGTAGCTGGAACTACAGGCGCGCGCTACCACACCCGGCTAATTTTTTTGATTTATTGTAGAGATGAGGTCTCACCAAGTTTCCCAGGCAGGTCTCGAACCCACGGGCTCAGGCAATCCACTCACCTCAGCCTCCCAAGGCGTGGGATTACAGGCTGAGCCACCGAGCCTGGCTAAGAGAGAACTCTTAACCTCCACATTCAGTTGACGAGAAGATGCCATCTTCTGCCCAGACTTTTTGTGATTTTGTGATTTTCGTCCTGCTGGAATGAGGCAGAACAGACAGCTTTGACCTTGGAGCGGCTCTGTGGGACTTGCTGCAAATGGTTCTCAATAATAAGGTGCTGGCTCATTTGTTCCTGGATTCTTTTATTTCAAAATAAAAGTGTAGCCAAATTGACCCATGGGGAGAAAACAGATTAGGCAGAAAACAGCATCTCTTTAGAATTGTCCCACCAGGGCGCCGGCAGTGAGAACAGGCCAGGCAGAGGCGCTACGCAGAGCCCTTGATATTGGGTAGGTGCGGGCAGAGAGCCAGGAAGGTCACCGAGGCTGATAGAACAGTGGGAGGGACCAGGATCAGAATCCTGGGGTCAGCAAGTTGGCTGGGCAGGCATCACGAGGTGGGCACAGGTCTGGCCCCAGCAGCCCAGTCCAGGTGTCTTCAAGGCCATGGGGTTATCTGGGAGTGGGTCCTGGCCCTGGCAGAGAAAGAGACAAAATCTGGGTGTTTCAGACACAGCTGCTGCCTGGTCACCCTGGTTCACTAAGCTTCTCATGGGACTCTAACCCCAGGAGTCTAGGAAGCACTCCTCCACCCAGAGGGTTTAAAGTTAGACCCCACAGAGCCCTGAGGTCTCTCGAGAAATCCTTGGTACTACCGAAGGGGTGGAAAAGGGGTGGAGGGCATGGACAAAGAGCCCACTCCTGCTGTGAACTGATGGTCCTGAATTCGGAGCAGATGAGCACCATACTCTATGGCTCTACGTCTGCATCGTCTCGCTGATCCTTACCATAACCCTGTGAAGGAAGTTTTATTATAATCCTTGTTTTATGGGTGAAAAAGCAGAGGATCAGAGGATAAGTAACTCGTCCACCTGAATTTTAAAACTCTTACCATTATGTCCGGCTAACCTTGAAGAGGCTCCAGTTCTAGTTTTGTGGGACGCCTTGTAGTGTTTATCTAAAAAGGACTACACTGCTGATAGAAGTTTGAAAACACATACCTAATCTGACCTCTTCCTTTTACACAAGAGGAATCAGAGACCCAGAGAGGTGAAACCATTTGTGGTCAAAAAATGGGGGCACAAAATTTGGCTGACCAAGACTGGCGGCTTCCCTAAGAGAGGCCGGGCCTGAACCAAGCTCTGACCTGAGCCTGAGTGCACCCCAGGTCAACATGGTCTGTGACATTTCCACCTGCAGACTGGAAGGCCTCCACCTAATTTCCTAAGGCTGGCAGACTCCATCTGCTAAGAGAGAGTTATGTCCCCTGCTGAGGCTGGATCTGCTACTGGGGGCCTTTAGCCAAAGGAGAAAACAAAGGTCACAGCTTATTGTGAGTAAATTTGTCATCTTGTTACACGGGACCATGACCCTGACACTGAAACAGAATCTGATCCTCTTTCAATCCTGCTCTAATTAATGTCTCTGGGGCCTGGGGCTTCCTGAAAGGATGAAGTATTTTCTTCTCAAGGTGGCTGTATTTCTGGTGTTGGTGACAATTCCTGCTTCTCTGAGACTGCTTCATCAATCATTTGGAGATGTTTTGCAACCACAGGGCAAATGTATTTCTCAGAGGAGTGGCCTCCGCCCTAGGCCCCTGAGCCACAGCCAGGCAGTCAGGGAAGGGCTGGGATGCAGCCAGCTCTGTCCTCCCAAGCCAGGCATCTGGCAAGTGAAGGTACTCACCTTTGGCCTCTGTACCACAAGATACCCGTGTCCGGCTTCTGGAACATTTGGGTTTTGT
Organism: Tarsius wallacei; assembly: GCA_963574415.1. Taxonomy (NCBI): domain Eukaryota; kingdom Metazoa; phylum Chordata; class Mammalia; order Primates; family Tarsiidae; genus Tarsius; species Tarsius wallacei. Next base: position 7,727 of record CAUYQG010020533.1, on the reverse strand, counting down.
TGCCTACGATCCCCCTGAGGGGGAGAGGGAAATTTTATAAGCTGCAGATTCTTTGCTTGGGGAATCCAGTGGAGCCTCCAAGTTGATTTATTTGATTAAGTATCCAAGACACAGTGTTTTTTCCCAGGGCTGTCAAAGCTATCCTTCCATGTTGATAAATCGATTTTCTTCATGTGGTTGAAGTGGGTTCACATCAGGCAGTTTGACAGAGGCCTTCATGCTGTAAGATGCTTCTCGAATGATGTGTCTTTTGACACTGCTCTCTGGAGGGGCTTCCATGAGGTGGGGGCTCCCTTCATGGGCTCCTCGTCCTCCCAGATTTCTAAAGAAGGCAGCTCCTCCAGGCAGCCTTGAGGCACCCATATCACTGCATGGAAGATGGACTGCAGGAAGTGCTGCGTGGGTCACAGTGCATCTTAGCAGAAAGCCCCACACAAAGCAGATCTGACCAAGAAACCTGATATCTACAGCAAGAGCAATGCTGCAATGTCACACGTCTGCAGAGGAGTCTGGGAAGATGGAGGAGCCGGTCAAATGAGGGCGGCAGGAGCAGGGTTTGTTGGGAAGAGAGGCAGCATTGGGTGGAACGTGAGAGCATCAGGCGACTCACTGTCCCGGGTTTGAATCCTGGCACTGCTGCTCTCCAGCTGTGTCTCCATGAGTAAGTGTTGGTGGCCTCGTCTGTACATAAAGACTATGTCATAGAGTTGCTAGAAGCAAATGAGTTAGTTAATAGTGAACATTTAACACTGTGCCTGGCACATAGTATATACCCAATAAATATTAGCTGTTATTTACCCCTTCTGGGAAAGTGGGGACCTGCCAGTGAGGTTTTGGTTCTCTAACTGGGATTTCCCAACCATGTGGGCTGCTGTGTTTCCAGGGGCACTGGTGAATGGAGTAGACTGCTCTAACCTGCCAGGGGACCAGGACTTGGTTTCCTGAAAGCAAGGAGGCTGGAAGGCAAGTGATTTACTCAGAAGGGACTTTTCAGTTACCTAAAGAAGAAAGAGAGACCAATTACACTCAGCTCTGCCTTTTGGAGCGAAGACACGGTGTCTTCACAGGCCCTGCCTGAGCCTTCCTCTTCCCACCTCCCCAGCCTCCCCTCCTCCCTGTCCCCCCTCATCCCAGGCTGAAGACCTGGGTCTCTTTTTCAGTCTCTTCAAAAGGAGGATGAATGACTCTCAGATAAATACGCAAATGGCAAGGATAATTAGATCAGGCAGTGTTTGAAGTGAAGCCCTGGCCTCTTTCTGTCCTCCTACCCGCCCCCCGCAGGCTGCTCCTTCCTGGTCTGCAGTCCTTGAGCAGAAAGAAATAACAAGTGCTCCTGGCAAGGTGCAGTCAACCATGTTTATGAACTGCAGAGAGAGTTCCCAGCTACAGCCTAAGGGCTGTCCTTTGGGTTGGTACAGCTGTCTAATAAAAGCCCATTTTCGTAATCAGTGTTCAGTGAAAACGTACCATTTGCATTTATAGAAACAGTGAAGCCACCTGCTTTTTAAAGGCCCCTCCTTTTCTTTCTCACCCCAGGGCTGAGCCTTCCCGCTCCCTCCCTCGGCCAGCTGTGCCTTGTCTGAATTCCAGTCTCTTCCAAGAGACATAAATCTCTCTGACCCTCCACCCCATGTGCATTACTTTTTATAGCCGGTTTGGAGTCTAGGACTGTGGCCTCACCACAAACAGAGCTTCAGGGAGAGTAGTCAGCAAGCAGGCACAGGCACTCCCCCCAGGTGAGGGCCAGCCCCAGGCCTCCCAGAGCCCTGCTCTGAGAGAGCAAGAAGGAAGGAGAGGAGAAGAGAAAACACAACTGCAGGGGCAGGAGCACAGGAACTGAGGAGGGCCTGGGAGCCAAGAGGAGAAGGAAGCAGAGCAAAGAGACAGATGCAGCAAAGCCCCGGCTGGCAGTCAGCAGGGAAGGGGGTGTTTTGGTGACTGGAAGTCTCTAGTTAACTGTGAATGGAGTCAAAATCCTTTTTGTCTCAACCCTTAATTCAGAAAAGCTTTCCACAAAACGTCAGTCTGCATCTTGACCTCTGTTACGGACGGGGAGCGTGGTGGCTCCTGGCATCTCGAAGGGCGGTCATCTGGATGCAAACACCGATTGCACATGGGAAGGGGGCATCCCAGCCCGGGTGAAGTCAATGCTGAATCACCCTGTTTATTCTAAAGGCTAAATTCCTGGTATAAACCAGCTTTTTCATGGTGTTGACCTATCTTAATCATGGATTGCTGAGAATTTTTGTTAAAGTTTAACTGCATAGCCTGCTCCTATTCATTCCTTAAATCCCAACTCAATGCCTCCACTTCTGTGAAGCCTCCTGAGACTGTTTCCCACCTCCCCTCAGGCTTTCCCGGTTGTCTCCCTCTCTACTTAGCAGACTGTTTAAATAACGAGCTAACAAGGGCATGGAGCAGGGGGCTGAGGGTGGGTTTCACCCACAGGTCTGCCGGTCAACAAGCTGAGTTCCCAGTCTTCATTATTTGTGGTGTCATCGACCCTAGTCACTGAAGGACACAAAAGGCAGAGGCAAGCCCTGCTTCGGCACTGTGCCGTAGCTTGCAGCCAGGAGCAAGGAAGGGAAGGAGAGAGCAGGAATGGTCGGCAGGTCAGAGGCGAGGGAAAGACGCCATTTGTAGGCTTGGCGATTTCATCTTAATTCTGAGATGACTTCAATCGTATTTGTCTCCTTCTGGTCCGTAAATAAAGTGCCCCCTACAATGTTTCGAAACAACTGGAAAGATGATATGTCTCTTGGCCATAAGACAATAGGTTCCCTAAATGTACTGTGGTGGGGTGGGTGGGTGGGTGAGGAGTCTGGAAATGAGGATCAGTCAGCGGGCGTCAAGAGCCAGATCCATGGATGTTGAACCTAAGGATGGGTTGAGGCCAACCAAAGATAGATGGTCAATGCCGCTCAACACTTGCTGGGCCTCTATTCTGGGGGCTGTGGTAGAAAGTCACCTTACTGGGCCAGGACTTACTGTTGAGAGTGGAAGTCAGAAGAGAAGCGAGAGCAGGGCAGGACATGGGCCTGGTGTCCAGCGGCACAGCCCTGGCTATGCCAGGGCCACTGGTCCATGGGCTGTTGGGAACAGAGGGCATGAAAGGAACAGGCAGGGCTGCCATCTGGGGGATTATTACCACTTGCCTTGAACTCGGCAGAAGGCTCACATCCTTCCTCTTCCCCAGTCTTCTCCTGGGCTCGGCCCCAGTGGGCCGCCTGGCCATGATGTAAGGTCTAATTTAAGCCGGGGTCTTGGAATCCTCTGAACAGCCCACTGGATGGCCTGCTTGTGGCTGGAAACACATCAGCCAGAGCCCTCTTCCACATCAGGTTTCCAGACATGGGATGCAAATGCCTGCCATGGAGGTGGTTACACTTCTTCCTTAGGATTCCCGGGGTAGACAACATGTGCCAACCCAGCAGACACTGCCCAGATGTATACCAACTAGCCGTGTCCATAGTGTGCCCCCTGTGCACAAAACAGGACGCACAGGCCACACTCTTCAGCACGTCCTGTTTCTCTGCGCCCCCGGAGTCGAGACCTGATCTTGTTTCTTCTGTATCCTCAGTGTCTGCCCAGAACCTAACAATGGGCAGTCATTCAGTTTCCAAATGAATGTAATAACTGTGCTTTCAGGATTTGGTTATGGTGGGATAAAGCCTGGCCCACTATCCCTTTGATTCCTCCTAGGGGTGAGCCCGTTAAATTGCCTCCCCGTCCCCAGTAGCTCACCCTCTGCTCAGTGGCCTGCTCCTCCCACTATTGAGTCAGCTGGAGCACAGTGGGCTCTGCACTGGTGCTGGGGCCTGACTGGATCCACTTCCCTTCCCCTCCCTGTCCCTTCTGGCCAGGGTAGCTGCTGTCAGTGATCTAGGTCTGATGGTCGGCACACTGGGGGTGGGGTATTGTGTGGCACCAGGGAGAGCTACCATCTCAGTGGGAAGGTAAGAAGGGAGGACACGAAATCAGGGAAGGCTTACTTCAGGAGGTGACATCAGAGCATCAGAATCAGAAGGTCTGTTCAGATCAGCGTGGCATGCTGATCAGGAGACAAATGTTTCCTCGGTATTTGGAAATATGTCCTTGATGTTTGAGTGAGAGTTTACCTCAGTATCCACTTCCTGGGGAGTCCTATGGAGTTCCTGGGGAATGCATCCCAGAGTCTGGTGATGTGTGTGGCACAGTGGCACAGGCTGTGTCAGGGGTGGGGGCTGTCTTTATGTGAAAAGCAGAGCCGGTTACAAAGCCATACTCCTTCTACTCGGGAGTGAGGAAGGGTCCTCGCACTCACCCTTCTTGTCAGCCTCCCTATGCACCCTGAGTCCACCTTCCCACACTCTAAACACAGACACAAGCAAGGATCTTAGGTCACAGGATGGTTCGTTTCAATTCCTTTCTTCTTGTATCCCAGGCTCGGGCTCCACCACGCCTAGAACATGGAACCTGCTGAACTGGACCAGATCCCACCGCCTCTCGGTCCAGGGCTTAGAACCTGAGTTTCACACTCCCACACAGGTTGCCCTTGGAGCAAATGCAGGACATTCAGGTCCCCCTGTGGCCATCTGTCAGACATCTGGGGAAGGACCTTCGATCACAGACAGGAGTCTACTCACAGTCTGCTTCCTGGTCAATTTTCCCACACCACTCCTGAGACTGGGATGATGTCTGGCCTCTCTTGTTTTTCTGGCGTTGGATATGCCAGGCCCTAGGAATCTTTGCTGGCTGCAGGAGCTAAAACGTGCATCTGAATTAGAGTGTCTGATGTCTCTTCAGGTTTGCGTCAGCCTTGCTGCCCATAGCTGCACAGGCAGGCAGCCCTCCCTGACTCAGCTCAGGGTGCAGGACATGGATGGGGCTCCACAGCCAACTCGCTGTCTTCCAAAAGCAACTTATGAAGGACCAGGGCCTCCTGGGTTCCTCTTATGTTATCGGGCCCATTATTTCTTTCTAACACTGAATTAGGGTATAACTGCACGGTAGATCAGTTGCATGGATGGTGAGTTCATGGGCTCCTCACCACTTCCCTCCTCAGCTGACCTGACACTACTGGTTGATCACAGCATCATCTGCAGATGACCCTGGATGCAACTCACAGTCCTTCTCGACCCACCGTGAACAGCTGCTGTCCAACCAACATAAGATGCCGACCGCTGGGAACTGTGGACTGTCTCCAGTATGAGGTGTCAGAAATCTTATCCCTACACACAGACTGTGGGGTCAGGCGCTCAGGCCATCACCACAGCTGGTTGTTCCACCTTCTCTCCTCATCACCAACGTCCTCGCTGTGATAGTGCAAATTTGAGGGTGTAATTAATAAATTACTAAAACTGGGCTTTTTATCTGAACCTTCTATTTTTTTAAAGCTTCACCTTGTCCTGTACCCACCTTCCGCCTATACCTCCACAGCACACACCCTTCAGACTTGTGCCTGGAGAAGCCTTAGTCTGCGTTGAGGGTGGGTGTCACCACAGGGCTGCGTAGATGGGTGTCCCAGGCTCTTGTTGGGGGGCCATGGCTGTGCTTCTGCCCACCAACCTGCATCATCTAGGGCCTGCTGAGCTGCCTTGGAAGAACTGGGGCCTGCATGAGGTGGGGCTGGGTCCCCTGCTTTCTCGAGGGCTGGAAAGCCTCCCTAGAGGCCTCTTTTCTTGCCGATGCTCTGGACAGCCCAGCTTCCCAGGACAGAGGCTCCCGAACCATAAGGCAGAGACACCTTGGACCTAGGAGGTGCTCCTTCTGGGCTACTGTGCAAGCAGGCCACCGAGCGAGCAGCAGATAATGAACTCCTTCACTGCTGGACGTGTGCCATCTCCAGGAGAGACTTCGTCCTCCTCGCAGGAATCTCCTCTTGAGTCTTCTCTCTGGCTGAGTTCCTTCACAGTTTGTTGAAGAACTTCTTCCTCTAGAGCCTACCTAGTGTCAGGAGTCCGTACTCATGGATTCAATAATTCATTAGAGTCTGAGCTGAATTCTACTATCATAAGGGAGAGAAAAACCCTATACCAAAAGGGACAAGGCACATGGCTCTTTTTCTTCTTCTTTTTTTTTTTTTAATATTCATTTATAATTGGAAATAGAGGGACTATAAAGGAAAAGACTGTGCTGAAATCATTAAGAAACAGGTTTCACCATCAGCCACTGAGAATGAAGCACAAATGCATGGAATGAAGTCCCTCAACCTTACTGGAGTTCCACATCAAAACTAGTGTTCCAGCTTGGGCAATATAGCGAGACCTCACCTCTACAAACAATAAAAAGCATTATCTGGGCCTGGTGGCACGTGCCTGTAGTCCTAGCTAACTGGGAGTTTGGGGAGGGAGAATTGCCTGAGCCTAGGAGGTGGAGGCTGTGGTGAGCCATGATCATGCCACTGCAATCAAGCCTGGGTGACAGAGTGAGACCCTGGCTCAAAAAATAAGAACAAAACAAACAAAACCTCTTAAGTGCCCTTCAATTAAATAGCTCAAATTTGCATTATTGCAACACATACAGCGATGACATTGGCGATGAGGTGAGGAGGTGTTCCACCACCCCAGCTGTGGTGGTGATGTGGTCTGAGTGCCTGGTCACGGCCTGTGTGCAGAGATGAGATTTCTGACACCTCCATACTGGGGATGGTCCACAGTTCCCAGCCGTTGGCATTTGGTGTTGGTTGGCAGCAGCTGCTCGCGGTGGGTTGAGAAGGACTGTGAGTAGCATCCAGGTCATCTGCAGACGATGCTGTAATCAACCAGTGGTATCAGGTCAGCCAGGGAGGGAGGTGGTGGGCGAGGAGCCCACGGACTTGCCACCCATGCAACTGAACCATGGTGCGTTTGTGTCTTCTTGTTCCACAGGAGCTGAGTCACCCCAGCTGCTATATTTTGTGTAGGGTTACTCACGAGAGTGCCAGTGCTGCTTGGTCACTGTGCCACTCTCCTCCACACACCAGGCATTCTGCCTCTTTCTCTGGTGACATCATGTCTAATACTTCAGAATGGTATGACAGTGGCCTTTCTTAGAGTAACCTTGTGTCCACCGCCCACCTTTCTCCCTACTTCCTGTGGGTGCATAGCCAGTTTTTCAGTGACGGGGCTAGTGTCCTGATGATTTCAAGTGATTTGGCCCCAAAACAACACCTACTCCTTGAATAATATCCATGAAAGTATAACACAGTAACTCGGTGAGTCACATTTTCCCTGCGGATGTGATCTGCAGATGTCAAGATGAAGCTTCACCAGGGCTTCCTTCTGAAATGGAACTTCCAGAAAGCAGCAGACAGACCCCAGAACTTCCTTCCCAGAGGAAAGAAAAAGCCTCTGTAGGCCAGCAAGAGCTTTGATCTCATGAGCGTAAGCAGGCTATCCAAAGAAATCAAAGTGATAGCTTAGAGAAAGAGCACGGAACATTGCTTTTATAGAAAGATTCCAATTCATAGCATACCCGATTAAAAAAGAATCCTAGCTGACTTTTTTTTTCCACAAAGAATATTCACAGACACTGGCTCATTTGATTTCCATGATAACCCATGGATATGGGCCATGACCATCATCTTGTTTTATCACTCAGAGAAAGGAGGGAGGTCAGTGGTTTTATCACAGGGCACATGACAGTGAGTGACTGAAATGGACTTAGGACTTGGTTATTCCTGGTACAGTGTTCTCTCCACCCCATCCGGCCTTTACAAACCAGAGGCTGGCCGGGCTCGATGGCTCAGACTGTAATCCCGTGCTTTG
>CAUYQG010020531.1:0-15962 GCA_963574415.1 Tarsius wallacei | reverse complement strand
ATAATATTTATATATTTTTTCAGATTTATTAATTATTCTATCAAATGCCATTTCAACATCTATTGAGATATTATTTATCTGCTTTGGTCTATTAATATCACATTATTTGTATAAAATTGATGCAGTAGAGTTTCAATATGTTCTTTTTTTTTTTTTTCAGTTGGAGTCTCATTCTGTCGCCCAGACTGGAGTGCAGTGGCCGCTCCTGGCCACCGCAGCCTCGACCTGCTGGGCTCCGGCGATCCTTCCGCCTTAGCCTTCCGAGTAGCCGGAATTGCAGGCATGCGCTACCATGCCCAGCTGATTTTTTTTTTTTTTTTAATTTATTGTAGAGATGAGGTCTCGCCAAGTTGCCCAGGAGGGTCTCGAACCCGCGGGCTCAGGCAATCCACTCACCTCAGCCTCCCAAGGCGCTGGATTACAGGCTGAGCCACCGAGCCTGGCTTAAATGTCAATTCTTTATAGAGTTTCTTGATAAAGGTCCCAGACAACCAGTATCTTGATATTTTCCCTGTGAAATCTAGAGCAGAAAATCCAGTTGAGCCAGCTTGGATGTTTGGTCTATAGAACTGTGAGATAAGTCTATATGATTTTAAGCCACAACATTTTAAATAATTTGTTACAGGAGCAATAGGAAGCTTATGAACTTATAGATAATTTTCTATCAGAGTTTGTACTGTAGATTTGTATATTATATTGGTAGTAGTTTATGAATTCCACTCAGATTCAGTCAATAATTTCCACTTGTATCACACACATTTTATGCTATTTCATCTCTTTCTGTGGTGACCATGAAAATTACATGTTGAAAATTACATGTTGAAACACAGTTCTATAGACCAAACATCAAAGATGTAATGACCCTTGAGCCCAGGAGTTCAAGACCAGCCTGGGCAATATAGCGAGACCTTGTCTTTATGAAAATAAACACGGTAGCCAAGTGTGGTAGCATGTGCCTATAGTCCCAGCTGTGGAAAGGTTAATGTAGAAAAATAGATAGCGCTCAGGAGATGGAGGCTTAGGTGAGCTGTGATCATGTCACTACTCCAGCCTGGGCAACAGAGTAAGATCCAATTCCAAAAAAAAAAAAAAGATTTAAATATATTGTAATGTCAGGTTATCACTTTGAGAAGCACTACTCATGTGAAGACATACAATCCATAATTCAGTACAACATGAATTAGGAATAAAATGTATTGTTTTATATCACCAAGATATTTTCATTCTCCTGTGTATGTGTATGCTATGGATATAGTGAAAGCCAAACATGCACATGGGCAATAATTCTGGCTGCCAACAATTGGGAAAGTACTTCACCCATTCTGAGGTGCTCAGTGAATGCATCCCATGTAAAGAACATGCAAAGAAAATTTTGACTTGTAGGGATCTTATTGCAGATGGTAGAAATAGGTGTAAGAGGGATGATGGGAAGGAGGCATCATAGATTATTTCAGTATTGAGTTTAAGCATGAATATGAGCTTAAGTATGAATATATAAGTTTAATTATGAATAAGTGTTTCTCCTAGACCCTATGATATCATCAGGTATAAAAATTAAATATACTAGTGCACTATCTTTTTGTCTTTTCATGTGTTCTCTGTGACATGCAGAACCAAGTTGCTAATGGCTGAGATCTAAGTACTATTAACAATATCGTGATTATGAAAAATACATATGAGAAAAAAGATCAGGTCTTGGAGGTGACGCTAAGCTTTTGGAGTGGGCCTAAAGTCAGAAGATTATTAGAGATGTTTAAACTAGAGTATGACAAAGTGAAAATAATTTTTTCAACAGTGTACAAAACGAAAGTGAGGGAGTCAAAACTGGGGGCAGGAACTGACCCATGGCGTATCAGCCTTACGGGAAAGAAGGTGACAGATATGAGAACTATTTAAAAAACAGAACGTGGTAACTTGTGAAAGTATGAAGTGTTGGAAGAAATTAGAAAAAAGAGTCTAGAGAAACTAATAGTTTCATTCTTTGGCAGTGTGATGGCTTTTGTAACCATAATCTTATTGGAAGTGATCAAGAGAAGAACATTTCCTCACACATTTTTTTATTTTTATTTATTCATTTATTTGTTTTTTGGAGACAGGGTTTTACTGGGTTGCCCAGGTTAGATATAATGCAGTGGTGCAATCATAGCTTACTGCAGGCTCAAACTCCTGGGCTCAATAGTCCTTCCTGCCTCAGCTTCCTGAGTATTTAGACTATAGGTGCATGCCATCAGGCTAGGCTTATTTATTTATATTTTACAGATAGGAACACGCTATATTGCTCAGGCTGGTCTCAAACTCCTGACATCAAGCAATTCCCTCACCCCAGCTTCCCAGAGCACTAGGATTACAAGCATAAACCACTGGGCCCCACCATGCATAGATTTTTATGACACATTTTACTATGAGTGTTCTCAAAGGTGATTTCATGTTCATAATCTAAATCTTGGTAGAGATGAATAGGAGTAGCTATCATGTATTACCTGGTACAAGAGCTCATTCAGTTATTGTTCTAATTATGTGAACGAACAGGTTAACATACCATGAAATCCCAGAAACATCACCAGGTCTGTGATTCAAATAGAATTTCAGAGCAGTTTTACCTATGGCTTTTAAATTAAAAACCTAATGTGCTTTCATCTTCAATTAAGCACAATTGCCAAGTATAATTGACCATAGTAATGTAACTACTAATTTGAGGACATTCAACTCACACACGCTGTACACATTTTGAAATGAATTTAGCTTATTTTATGGAGCTTTAGGCTTAGAAATCAATTCATGAAAAATTTAATTCAAGCTTTCTCTGAAAGGAAGAAAAATAATGATGAAATGCAGATGCTCAGCAAGTGTAAAGTACATCCAAGGGGAAAACTAAGCCTGAATCTCATATGTAGCAAAGTCAGGCCAAAGTGTTGAGCATTCAACCGTGTTTCCAGAATTCACACTAATTAATTAGCATCCCATCTATCTCCTTCCTACCCACTCATTCCCATTAATGAATTAATAAACTTTTCTTTCTCTTATCTGGCTACTAGGTATCAGGGGCTCACCTAGGACATATTTCTATTTCATTTATTTAAATGAGAAGGTTCAGCACAAAACAGTGTGATTTAGACTTGGAAAACGTAAGTATTACAGAGAAAGAGAGAGAGGGGAAGAGGGGGGGAGAGAAAATGGGGAAAGAAAATTTGTCACTAATATACTTGCATGAAAGGTAAAATTTAGATGCATTTTTGACAAAGGAGGAAAATGGAAAGTAAAAATGTGCTTATATTTTACCACACAAGATTATAATAAATTTTAAAACCTTTCCAAAAATTGCTTTTTATGTTACTCATTCTCTCTGCTGTGACTTTTTTTTCCTATTTCTTAACTTTGCTTTCATCTTTATTATTTCCTTCTTTCTACATTCTATGGGTCTAATTTTTACCCTTTTTTGATAGATGTTATAGAATAATTTTCACATTTATTCTGTGTATTTCACTATGATATTTGTGACTATATATTTTTATCTCTACATTGCTTTATCTCATTCTGTAAGTTGCCACGAACATGACTTAGTATTTTACTTGTTAATTTTCAAATTTATAAGGAATATTCTATTTTATTACTTATGTCTTGCTTAGTTAATTTATGGACAATAAATATACTTTGGCAATTTGAAATTTGTTGCTTGTTTTATTAATTGCTGAGAACTATTTTCTGGGATTGTAGATTTGTCCATTTCTCCATGTTTTTCTTTATATTACTGATTCTACACTTTGAAATAGTATTATTTTCTTAATGTATTAGTTATACCATTTTGGAAATTCATCCTATTATCAACATTAAATATTTTATTGTTCTCTAGTAACATATTTTTGTCTTAGAATTAGTTTGTCTGCAGTCAGAATGTCCTTTCTTTGTCTGGCATGCAAGTGCCTGTGGGCTTCTTGGAACTAAAGAAAAGAGAGGAAGACTATCTGTAATCTTTTCAGACATGCATTCTCAGTGAGATAAGTAAAATAGTTATCACATGTTCCAACTTTATAAGAAACAAGCTTTTAGCTGATGTTAGGAAAATTAAATTTTCTCATCATGACTATGCTTTGTCTTTGTACCAGTTTTGTAATCAGATAGCTAAAACTTAAAAACTAGTTGTTTCCTGAAATCTTACGCAGAATTTTGTTTCTTGTATATATTTGATTCATTTTTAATTTTATTTTGTCATATTTGAAGAGACTGTGAAAGATATGTATATACTTTTTTAATAAAAAAATTATTTTGTCTGACAATATAATTAAGGTTAATGTTTGATTGTAACATTTTTCATAGTTTTTATTTGCAAATTTCCTACGTGCTCATGATATGATGATTCTCTTGCTCTTAAATGAGATTTTAAAAAAATGTTTTTGGAAAAATTAATTTAATTTAATTTTTTTAAATTAAAATTTCAAAAATAAAATATAAAAAAAAGATACGGGGTACAATTCAGGGTTAGGTATACAAATGTTCATTATGGAGGTATCCCCATTGATGAGGTGTGCCTCCCTCCCCTGGCAATTTTCCACTACTGTCAATCCTTTTCTTATAATATTAACAATAATTGTTTGAGGTCTGTTTATGAGTGAGAACATGTGATACTCAGTTCTTTGCTTCTGTGATAGATCACTTAGTATTATAGACTCTAAGACCATCCAAGTCGCTGGAAAGTTCATAATTTTGTCCTTCTTTATGTCTGCATAATATTCCATCATGTATATATACCACATTTTTTTAATCCAGTCCTCTTTCAGTGGGCAGTACAGTTGGTTCCATGTCTTTATTATTGTGAATAATGCAGTAACAAACATGCATGTGCAGGTATCTTTTTCATAAGTGATCTGAGTTTCTCTGGGTATATTCCCTATAGGGGGATTGTGGGATCATACAAAAGGTCAATTTTTAGATCTTTTAGAAATCACCAAATTGTTTTTTACAGAGGCTGTACTAGTATACAGTCCCACCAAAAGTGTAGAAGTGTTCCCTTTTTGCTGAGTTCTCTCCAGCATGTGGTGTCTTTTGAGTTATGGATGATGGACATCCTGACTAGAGTTAGGTGGTTATTATCTCCGTGTGGTTTTAATTTGCATTTTTTTGATGACTAGTGAGACTGAGCATTTTTTCATGTATCTGTTGGCTGTTTGTATGTCTTATTTTGAGAAATGTCTACTCATATCTTTTTCCCACTTTGTAATGGGGCTGTTTGTTTTTTTTCGTTTCATCACCTTTGAGTTCCTTGTAGATCCTAGATGTTAGACCTTTGTCAGATATACAAATATTTTTTCCCAGTCTGTGGGCTGTCTCCCTTCTCTCTTGATGGTTTCTTTGGGTTTGCAGAAGCTTGTCAGTTTGATGAGGGTTCACTTGTTTATCTTATCTCTTATGGCATGGACACTTGGGGATTTGATCAGGAATGGGTTGCCAGTTCCAATTTCCATAAGGGTGTGTCCTGCATTTTCTAAGGTTCTTATAGTTTGAGGCTTTACATTTAGGTGTTCCATTTGGAGTTGATTTTTGTGGATGGTGACAGGTAAGCATCTTCTTTTAATCTTCTGCATGTGGTAAGCCAGTTTTGCCAGCACCATTTATTGAATAGGTTCTCTTCTCCCCAGTGATTGGTGGTGGAGTCTTTGACGAAAATGAGTTGGTTGAGAAATTGATGTTTTCCTTCTGGAATCTCTATCCTTTTCCATTGGTTTATATGCCTGTTCTTGTACCAATACCTGGCTGTTTTGATTATTGTAGCTTTCTAATAAAGTTTAAAATCTGGAAGTGTGATACTTCCCACTTTTTTTTTTCTTCTGAGGATTGTTTTGGCTATTCCTGGTCATTTATATTTCCATATGAATTCCTGTATTTTTGTTTCCAGGTTTAAGAAGAATGCTGCTGGTAATTTAATGAGTACTGAGTTAAATCTGTAGATTGTCTTTGGTAGAATGGACATCTTAACAATGTTGATTCTTCCAATCAATGAGCATGGAATATTTTTCCATTTGTTTATCTCATCTTTGATTGAACAGTGTTTTGTAGTTTTCATTGTAAAGGTCTTTCACGTCTCTGGTTAGGAAGATACCAAGGTATTTCATTTTTTTGTGTGGCTATTGTGAAAGGAATTGTGATTTTATTTGGGTTTCTGTTTTATTGTTGGTGTATAGAAATATGACTGTCTTTTACACATTTATTTTATACTCTGAGACTTTGCCGAAGTCCTTTATCAGTGAAAGCAGGTTTTTAACAGATCCTATTTGGTTTTCAAGGTATAGAATCATATTGTCTGCAGAGGAATAACTTGACTTCCTCTTTTCCTATTTGGATACACTTGATCTCCTTCTCTTGTCTGATTGCTCTAGCTAGCACTTCCAATACTATGTTGAACAGGAGGGGTGAGAGTGGGCACCCTTGTCTTGTTCCGGTTTTCAGGGGAAATGGTTCCAATTTCTGTCTGTTAAGCAGTAAGTTGGCTGTGGGTTCTTATAGATGGCTCTTTCTCTTTTGAGGTATGTTCCATCTATGAATGTGTGAGATGTTTGAGGGTTTTATCAAGAAGGGGTGCCAGATTTTATCCAAAACTTTTTCCATGTTTAATAAAATAATCATGTGATTTTTGTTTTTACATTTGTTGATGTATTAAATTATGTTTATGGTCTTGCAGATGTTGAACCAGCCCTGCATCCCAAGGACAAAGCCTACTTGGTCAAGGTAGATACTTTTTGAGATTTGTTGTTGGGTCCAGTTTGCTAGAATCTTGGTGAGAATTTTAGCATCTATGTTCATCAAGGATATTGGCCTGCAGTTCTCTTTCTTTGTTGGATCTTTACCTGGCTTAGGTATCATTGTGATGCTAGTTTCATAAAATGATTTGGGGGGAGTTTCATCTTCTCTATTGCCTTGAATACTTTCAATAGGATTGGTATCAGCTCCTCCTTGTATGTTTCGTAGAATTCTGCTGGAACGCCATCTGGACTATGCATTTTTTTGTAGGTAGTTTTCTTACGACATAGTTGATTTCTTGGATTGTTATTGGTGTATTTAGGGCTCGATTTAAAAGCCACCCCCCCTTCACTGAACAACAAAATTAAATAAGATGTAAAGAAAGGGGGAGGAAAACCTACCCAAATGAAGAAAAAAAAAAAAAAAGGAAGAAGGTGGGTCTCAGACAGACCCTTGGGAGATCAACTCAGAGAATACAGATTTCAGAATGCAAACAATGAAGAGCCCCCAGAAATACTGGTCTCAAACCACAAACCCAGATATCAAGATATTAATAGAGAGAATAAATAAAAATGTGGAGAGACAAGGGGAAAGAATGAAGGTGTTGATAACTGAGATAACAGCAGTAAAGAATACAGTGAATGAAATAAATAACAAACTGATAAGCATGGGAAGCAGAATTAACCAAACAGAAGAAAGAATTTCAGGGCTTGAGGACCAAAATATGGAACTAACCCAAACTGTTAAAAACATAGAAAAGAAGCTTAAAAAGAAAGAACAAAACCTCCAAAAGATGAGTGATTATATAAAGAGGCAGAACCTAAGATTAATTGGAATTTCTGAGGCAGATAAAGAGACAAGACCACCCTTGAACAAACATTCCATGAAATTATCAAGAAAACTTCTCTCATCACATCAGTGATATGACCATTCAAACATAAGAGATTCTTTTTTTAATTTTTTGAGCCTTTTAAAATTGTGCTTTCTGTTACTGTAACATCAATATGCAGAGGTACAAATCTGTGATCTTATTATATGCTTTCTATTTGTTCCTCTTGTGACATGTTTTTCTCTCTTTTGTTTTCTAATTTTGTATCATTTCTTGTATTTCTGCATTTATTTCCTCTGTTTGGTTGTTACATAATATTTTATTATTGTTTAATAGGAATAGTTTCATGGGAGATTTCAACATATTAAAGTATCTTATGTAGCTGACTACCTTTTATTATTTTCTAGACAGTAAATTGCCTTTTCATTTCTTGTCTACAAGAATATCCTATTACTTATGTGTTCCTTAATTAAGTCTATATTTTAAATTCCACATAAAATTGCTAGTATTGTTTTATATAGTCAATATTTATTTGATATATTTATATTCCACTTTTCTTCTGCCTAATAATACATTTCAGAATTTCCTTTATTGTAGTTATGGTAGTTACACATTCTCTCTCTCTCTCTCTCTGTCTTATCTTTCTTCTTTCTTTTGGTTTTCAAATATAGTTATTTTAATTACAAAAGAATATTATTACTAGCATTTTTTTTTAGTACATGGAGGATTCATTTCATTCTATATGGCCTTCATTATTTGTAGATTTAGAATTATCTACATTTTTGTTTGTAGTTTTTAAAATATCTTCTCTTTGCCTTTGCTTTCTGTAGAAAGTCTACAGTCATACCACCCTGAATGTATCAGATCTCATCTGCAGAAATAAAAATGATGTATTTTTTTCATTCCTGCTGCTTAGGGTTCTGTGAGCTTATTGCATTAAATTTTTTTCACTGGTTTCAGAAGATTCTTAACACTTATCCTTTTGTTAATATAACTTATTCTTAATCATCTATTTTCATTCTGATAACCCAAATATTAGACTTCTCACAGCATCTCCCTTGTTTTTGGTTCCTTACAAATAACCGTCTATTTTCACACTGAGGTACTTGCAAAGTCTGTTCTATTTCCTGATATGATCTCCTTAAGCTTTTTGTGCAGATGACTCAGATTCAAAAGTTCAGTAATCAGTTTTAATATTGCTACCATAGAAACATGTCTTTTTATTTTATCCAGTGAGTTATATAATCTTGCCATAACATTATCTTCTTTATTTCCTTTACTGTTGTTTTTTTTCTCACTCTTAATCTGACATAAACTCCAAAGAGCTTATTTGCTTCATTTATCATTATTTTTACAGCATTTAGAAAATTGAATGATTATACAATCATTCATTGAATATTATATAAATAAAGAAATAAAAGAATGAGATAACAATTATAACTATGTTATAAGATTATTGTTAGAATTACATAAAACAATGCACATAAATTATTAGGATAATGCCTAGAACAAAACAAAGTTTCTATTAATTTTGACCATCACTATTATTATATTTTATAGATACACTATGATAAAATACTATATAATAAATTTAGCATCACAATCAAATTAATCTTCTGTTTCAATGTTCTGTGTTACTTTGAAAATGAATATCGCTAAAAAGTGAATTCAGTCGGGCTTGGTGGTTCAGCCTGTAATCCTGCGCCTTTGGGAGGCTGAGGTGAGTGGATTGCCTGAGCCCGCGGGTTCGAGACCCGCCTGGGCAAGTGAGACCTCATCTCTACAATAAATCAAAAAAAAATTAGCCGGGTGTGGTAGCACGCGCCTGTAGTTCCAGCTACTTGGAAGGTTGAGACGGAAGGATTGCTGGAGCCCAGCGGGTCGAGGCTGCGGTGGCCGGGAGCGGCCGCTGCACTCCAGTCTGGGTGACAGAGTGAGACTCCAACTCAAAAAAAAAAAAAAGTGAATTCAAATCTCATATCTATTGAAGAGAGTTACATACAAACTCATGACTTTTTTTTTTTTTTAACACTTCCACAATTCCATGAGCTTTTACTTTTTCACAAGTATGATATTATAGTGGTCAACACAGTCACTTGTTTCTTTATCTTTCTTATTTTTACGTCAAAATATTGTTAATATTGAGTATGAACTTTTCCAGCATAATTTGAAGAATAATTTTTGAAAACACAATATTAAAATTTAAAAACTTAAAACTGCATCATAACCTAAAATCCATAGTAAAATTACCTGTTTATATCGACAGAAAATTCAAGTTGGTATTAAATTAACATTGTTTTCCCTTCTGTGTTTCCACATTTACTATTTTGCAAAAAGTGAAGAGCTGAAGTACAATAAAGATGCAAAGAAAGCATATACTTATAAGCCCTGCAAATTATTAATAGATCCAAATAGAAGGAATAAACATATACAATAGAAGCAAGTCAATTGGTGATGGGATTTTTAAGTTCAGTAGACACTTGAAGCCTAAATAAAATATCTTTAAAAATCCCAAGAAATTGTAATGTTATGATTTTTGTAATTAATGTATTATGATCAGAGTATATCAATTTCCAAATGTGTTATTAATAGATATCATGCATATAAAATTAATAAAGATATTTCTCATTAGAACTTTGACAGTTTTATTTTGCTTGGTGTTATAGTCACCACATCTTTGCCATTCTAAGATAGCTATGCTAGGAAATTCCATTTATAAAAATTTGTATATGCTCATATGATATCCTGAGCATTTCATGCACAGGAAAATGATATATTCAATTGTCATAGTGTGAATGACCATGCAAAATCTCATTTTCAAGTGTTTAATACTTACACATTATGGGTTATTTGACTATGACACGGGATATTATTTTCATAGAATAGTAGAAAATTAATGCTCCATTCATAAGCAATAACTCAATTATATATTTTGTGTAGAAAAATAACCCATTGTAGATTCTCAGATTAAATTTACATTAGAAAAAAACTGAAACAATTTTTATTATTTAAATGGTGCATTTTGTGAAACAGATTTCAGTGGGAAAAATATAAGGAAAACTGTTGCTTCAATAACATTTTCAATAAACTTAATAAAACTAAGCCATTGTGCATTCAAACACAATTATTGTCAAACTAAAAACTATAATCTGATGTTACTTAAACCTGTTGTGTTTATTTGCCTGGTGTTTGAAAGGTATTTTCATATATCACTTCTAAATTTTGATGAGGTGTGCCAAACCACAAGTTGATATTAATATTTTTCTAGGCTCTGGATATGGCCAATTTAAAAAACAGTGCTTTAAAATAATGGGATGTTCATCTGAAAGCTTAATTAGCAGGCTAGAATACCAGTAGAAAAAGATTCTCATATCTTTATACTCAAAAGTTTTGAAATCTATGATCCACAATGCTAGATTGTACAACTTCTCAAAAGGCCTTCTTACATTCTTCCTGCTCTCAACCTCTCAAATTGGGAAATACATCGTTGTGAACTGGTAAGGGGGTTCTCTATTGATCCAAACCTAGAGTCACTTCCTATACCTATGATTTCCTCTAAGAATCTTCTCTGGGATTCTTGCTCTCAGAGGTGCCCTCTTTCTTTGAAAATTGGGTTTACTCTTGCCCCCAATATGCTTATCTATCCTAAGAACTTAACTGTTTCAAGATTTTCAAGTTTTTCTGATACTTCTTGATGACTGCCTTTACTTTTTTAGTTCCAATTCTGTACATTCATGAGAAACATACAGTGTGCATCTTTGAAAGTGAGATTTTTCTCTAAGTACCCTGGAGCATGGCATTTTCTGACTCATTAAATATTTCAGTTGGTTATTTCCAGTAGTGGTGTTTTCTGGGGTTATTTTAAATCAATTTTTTTTAAATGCATCATTATATCTGACCAAAATAATCTTCTAAATATAAATTTTAAATGTTAAATACTTTCCTAACTTATGCCAATTTTAATTGATCAGATATTAGGAGAGTTCTCGCCAAGTTACTAAAGCAAACTTTACTAAAGAATTATCCTTCTGATCTCAATTAAGAAAAATACAATGTTTTCCTATTGATTTTTTGTTTAATTGACCAACTTTATAAAAATGTCAATATAATATAGTAAGGATCTTTAAGGACTAAGTTCTAGATAAAGATGAACACTTTTCTCTTTTTATATTCCCTATTTCCTTCATTTAATACTGTTTTACTAGTATTAAAGTGTGCTTTCCATATGTACAGAAAATACAATGGTTATGAATATGTCATTCAAATTCTTTGACTTTATAAAGTTTATCTTAAGTCCTGGTCAGTAAATTTCTATTCTTAATTGACAATTCTTGATAATAAACATTGTAACATAATAAGTATTATTTTGCCAAAGTCACAATATTGAATTCTGACTTACATTTACATAAATGTGCATAATAACAGTATTGTAACTTTCCTTGGAGTAACTTCAGTTTTAACAATACAGAATCTTTATAATTGCAAATTAATGGTACCTCATTCATGAAAACTTTGATTAATAATCATTGTTTTTTGTACTAAATGAATGATTCTCTGTAACACATTTTCCCTCCATATATGAAGGATATTCAAAATGCCCATGGTAAATATGTATTATAAAATAACGGTGTGTAAATTTTGATACTTTTTGCACACACACAAACACACACACACACACACAAAACTTGTACTGATGTCATAGTATGTCTAAATGGGATCTAGTTTGAGTCACTAATAAGAATAAGACATCAGTTTGAAAAAAACCCCTATCAGAGCAACATGAATTCTGTTAAAATTGAAGCAAATACAGACATCAAATTTATGGTGAACATTGGATGGAAGATTGGTAAAATCATTGATGCTTTACAAAAAGTTTATAGGGACAATGTCCTCAACTAAGTCAGCAATTTTCAATGGATAACTAATTTGAAGAAAGGACAAGATGATGCTGCAGATAAAGCCTGCAGTAGCAGACCATCCATGTCAATTTGTGAGGAAATACATTTATCTTGTTAGTGGCCTAATTAAAAAGAACCAATGACTAACAACAGAAACAATAGCCAACACCATAAACATCTCAAATTTCTTAAACTTGCACAATTCTGACTGAAAAATTGAAGATAAACAAACTTTTCCCTTAATGAATGCTAAAATCATTGTGCCTAGATCAGCTGCAAACAATAGTAAGGCTTTCAGTGGAAATTTTAAACAAGTGAGATCAAGATCCTGAAGCATTTCTTTGAAGAATTGTAACAGGAGATGGAACATGGCTTTACCGGTACAATCCTCATGACAAAGCACAGTCAAAGCAATGTCAAGTAAGAGGTGAAAGTGTTCCAGTCAAAGCAAAAGAGTACTGGTCAAGAGCAAAGGTCATGGAAGCAATTTTTAGGGATGTTTAAGATATTTTGCTTGTTTTCTTTCTGACAGACCAAAGAATTGTACATCTGTTTATTATGAGAGCATTTTGAGAAAGTTAACAAAGTTTAACCAGAAAGATACCCAGAAAAACTTCACCAAAGAATACTTCTCAACCATGACAATGTTCCTGTTCCTTCTTCTCATCAGATAGGAGCAATTTTGCCAGTGTTTCAATGGAAAATTATTAGGCATCTACCTGATAGTCCTGATTTGGCTCTTTCTGACTTGTTTTTATTTCTTAATCTTAAAAAATCTGTAAAGGGTGCCTATTTTTATTTAGCTAATTATGTAAAAAAAGACTGCTTTGACATGATTAAATTCCCACTAACTTCAGTTCTTTAGGGATGGACCAAGTGAATGGTATCAGTGTCTTAAGATTGATAGAACTTACATTGAAAAATAAAATTTATATTTTTTAATATTTCATCTTTTAACTCCATTTTCACAAACTTTTTGAACTCTCTCATAGATTAACCTATAAATTAGGATATAAAGGTTGATGGCACCAGATCTTGGATTATTTGCTATTTGCATTAAGTATGCTTTTTTTTTATTACTTAGATGATACCTCATTTCTTCACACAGTCATGGTTCTTACTCATCTTTTGAAGGCATTTGAATTTGTCAATAAGTATCAATTCAAAAGCATACACTCTTGAAAAAGTCTGTTACCTCGAGATATATGGCCTTGCACTTGTCATTCCTTCTTTGTGCATAACACATTTTTTTCAACTTCTGTTCTCAAGTTCTCAGCACATCACCATATCATCAGGATTTTTCATAATGAGTCTTCTAATGTCAAATAATTGGCAATTTGGAATATCTATAGCTTAAACATATTAAACTTTATATACTTGAGAATGTACTATAACATTTTACATTAATATATGTATCATAATTGTCATCTTCACATTGGCTCATTTTTCTTATGATTACAAATACTAACTATATGAAGTATCCTCTTTATCTTCTTTCAAAATAGAAATAGAAACTTTCTTTTTTTGAGTTGGAGTCTCACTCTGTGGCCCAGACTGGAGTGCAGTGGCACGCTCCCAGTCACTACAGCCTCGCCCTGCTGGGCGATCCTTCTGCCTCAGCCTTCCAAGTAGCAGGAACTACAGGCGCGCACTATCACGCCCAGCTAATTTTTGATTTATTGTAGAGACGAGATCTCGCCAAGTTGCCCCGGTGGGTCTGGAACCACAGACTCAGGCAATCCACTCGCTTCCTCTTCCAAAGTGTTGAATTACTGACTGAGTCACAAGTCCGGCACAAATGGAAACTTTCAAAGTTTGAGTAAATTCCTTAACGTTACACAAATGAAGTTTCAGAAAGTGATGGAACTCTTTTTAAACAGTATGTTACTCTGCCACATTATTTTATTATATCACTCCTCCATTACCAGTTCTCCTAGTTGCAATGTAACATTTGTATACGCAATTCTTTTATCATGATCTTTTTACATATGTGATTGTAAGATTTGTTAGAGGCAGAACGCATTCCGGTTTAACTTATAACAATCTCAGGCACCTAGTAAAGTGTTTGACATGTCAAAGTGGATTCATCCTTTGTGGAAGGAAACTAAGAAAGAGGAGAGAAAAGAAGTAAAGAAAGAAAGGAAGGGTAAAGAATAAAGGAAGAAAAAAGACAAAAAGGGTGAAAAAAGTTCTTGCAATTTTGTATTTTGGACTAAGAATGGTGGAAAATATTGAGGAATAGGCTCTGTCTCAAGATGAATTCCATATGCCAACTTTATGTAAAAATGCAGTTGTATTCACAACTAATTATAAAAGTGGGTGGGAAAAATAATATAGCTGGACATTCGGGTGCCCAACCATAACTATCTCTGCTGAACAGGAAGAGAGTGAAGTTTGGTAATGACTTAGGGATCCTGACCACAAAGACTGTCTAGATTGCTCTGCAATTCTATTCTATGTAGATACAATTTATTACTGTTTATAAAAGGAATCACACACACACACACACACACATATATATATATATATATATATTATTTTAAAGATGTGAGGTGCAACTCAGGATTAGGTATACAGGTGGACATTGGAAAGGTAAAGTTCGGGCCTCCCTTTGGTCCCCACTTTGCCTGGTTTGAGATCAAGTACCCTTATTGATGTTGTGTCCCCCACACCTACCTTTGCAATATCCCGCTACTGCCAATCCCTGTCTTGTAGTATTATAGTAAATGTTCAGGGTCCACTTATGAGTAAGAACATGTGGTACTCTGTTCTTTGTTTCTGTGGTAGATCCACTGAGCATTATTGACTCTAAGTCCATTCAAGTTGCTGTGAAGTCCACATGTTTGTCCTTCTTTACGGCTGTGTCTTTGATAAAATCCAACATCCTTTCTTTATAAAAAACCTTGAACACCTAGGCATAGAAAAAACATACCTCAAAATAGTAAGTGCCATCTATGATAAATCCACAGCCAGTATATTGCTAAATGGAAAGAAATAAGAAGCATTTCCGCCAAAAACTGGGACAAGACAAGGCTGCCCACATTCACTCTTCCTATTCCACATTATGTTGGAAGTCCTAACAATAGCAATTAGACAAGTGAAGGAAATCAGAGGTATCAAAATAGGAATAATAAGTTACGATACCCCTCTTTGCTGATGATATGATCCTATACCTGGAAAATCCAAGAGAGTCTGTCAAAAACCTCCTTGCACTGATAAAGGACTTTGGAAAAATCTCAGGATACAAAATAAATGTGCAAAAGACAGTTCCATTCTTTGTTTTGTTTTGTTTTTTTGAGATGGAGTCTCACGTCTCACTCTGTTGCGCAGATTGGAGTGCAATGGCCGCTCCTGGCCACTGCAGCCTCGACCCACTGGGCTCTGGCGATCCTTCCGCCTCAGCCTTCTGAGTAGCCGGAATTACAGGCACGCGCTACCATGCCTGGCTGATTTTTTGATTTATTGTAGAGATGAGGTCTCGCCAAGTTGCCCAGGCGGGTCTC
>CAUYQG010020530.1:0-12749 GCA_963574415.1 Tarsius wallacei | reverse complement strand
AGCTCACTCGGCTCCTCTGGGCCTCCGTTTCCCCAGCCGGCAAGTGGAAGGTTGTCTTCAGCTGGCCCGTGAGGTGTCGGTGCCGTAATTTTCTTCTGTTTTTCCCAATAGTCTGAAAGTGTGCGGGAGTTTGGAGTGGTTTAGCGACTAGATAGATCAGCTTATTGAAGACCATTTCCTCTGTACAATCTTCAGACTCTGATATAAGTATCGCTTTAGGTATGCCCATAGTTCCCCTGGGATGACTGTGGTGCTGGTTAGGTCTCTCTTCTACTTTTCTTCTGATTATTTAGTACCTGGCTGTTAAACTTCACTAATTGCTGATAGTTGCTGTATTAATTTCTGCCACGCCTTGGGGGCATAAATGTTTCTGCAAACTAATTCAATCAAACTGTGGCTCTTGGAAGGAAAACTTTCTGTAGGCGAGTCTTTAAATTTTTGTTCTGCTTCCAAAAGGGTACTTCCCAGCTGCCTTATTTCTTGATCCTGTCCTGTGAACCCGCTGACTTACAATCCAGGCTGTATCTTCATTAGATTCAAGAATCTACTCCCTGTTATCTTTCACAATATCCACTATTATTCTTGACAGCATTGTAGGCTTTTACTTTGCTTGTATTTCAATTTAACAGTTTAACATTGTGCTTTTTGGTTTCCCTCTGGTCTCATCTATTCTTTTCCTGTTATTCTCACTTTCTGTCTTCTTTTGCATTACTAGAGTATCCCTATTATTCCATTTGATATCTTATTGTGGCTAGTTAATGGTAGATCTGTTTCTAAGTTATTTTAGTGGTTACTAAAGTGTTTATAGTATTCGTCTTTAACTTATCACAGACAACCTCAAGGGATGTTATACAATTTCATATAATGTAAAAAACTTTGCAATAGTCAGGTCTCATTTACTCCCAGATAGAGTTGTATCATTGCTATCATTCATTTTACTTTTAAATATAAGATGAACATCATGATACATTGTTATAATTTGTATTTTCTTTAAATCTGAGATTTAAATCATATAAAGGAAAGTATTGCATTTATCTCCTGAGTTACTATTTCTCCCCCTTTTTTTTTTAAAGTAAGATCTCCATCTGGTGTATTTTGGTCGTCACTGAAGATTTTCATTAACATTTTTTCATATCGTCAGACAATGAATTCCTTTAACTTTTATATTTGTGAAATATATTTCATCTTTATCTCCAAAGGATATTATTTGCTGTGTATAAAATTCTACATTGACTGCTTTTTTTCTTTCAGTACTTCAAAGAGTTTTCTCCATCGTCTTCTTGCTTCCCCTAACTCTATAGAACATATTCTGTAATTCTTTGTCTTTTTGTAATAAGCCATCTTATACTCTGGCTATTTTTAAAAATTTTAAAAATTACAGATCATGAAAAGAAGCAGAAGAGTATGACACATGCATCAGCAAGAGTAGGCAGCCTGGAAGGGTGACCAGATATTGGAAGTAACTGCAAAAGTGTTCAGAGTAGTCATAAATATGTTGACAGGCTGGGCTCAGTGGATCAATCTGTAATCCCAGCACTTTGGGAGGCTGAGGTGAGTGGATTGTCTGAGCTCATGATTTCAAGATGAGTCTAGGCAACTTGGCGAGACCTCATCTCTATAATAAATTTACAAAAAGTAGCTGGGTGTGGTAGTGCATGCCTGTAGTTCTGGGTATGTAGAAGGCTGAAGTGGAAGGATCACTGGAGCCCAGCAGGTTGATGCTGGGGTGGCCTTGAGCATGCCACTGTACTCCAGCCTGGGCAACAGAGTGAGACTCCAACTACAATAAATAAATAAATAAATAAATAAATAAATAAGTTGATAGAACTAAAGGAAAACATAAATGTAGGAGAAATCCCTTCTATCAAATAGAGAATATCAATAAAGATACCCACTATTTTTTTTAAAAGGGAAGATGGTGATATCAGAAAGACAATATTAAATGAGGCTTCAGGTCCTCATTCTCTCACAGAGGAAAACAGATAAACCAAAATGCCTCTGTGAGGACTCTAGAAAGTAGGTAAGAACCTCCAGCATCCAAGCAAATGCATAGGCAAGAGAAAATGGCACAAAAGTATAGGGTCATTTATAGTTTTATGTTTGCCTTTGTCCCTCCCCTACCTGGCATTGTGGGACTGGGAAGAAACCTCCCAATTTTCAGCTCATCAGGCAGTATGGAAAGAGAAAAGTGACACTTGTATCCAAATTTTTAGCTTACTTGGGAGATGCCCCAAAGGCAGGTTTCCATCTTGCCTGATTTGGAGTGCTAATAGGAATGATAATATAATTTGAATACCAGGTTGGAAACTGCTGAAAACAGATGTAATTGCTTCTGTGCATTAGGGGAACAAAGGGTCTATACTTCTGTGATAGATTTCAGGGGAGCAAGAGATTATAAGCAGAATAATGCAGTATAAACCAGAACTTAAAACTCCTGAGAAGAACCAAGGTCAAGTCCCTTAGGGATGTAAAACATATCAACTCACCTGCATGTATTTTGTAAGGAAAGCAAATACTGCTGCTCAGAAAAAAGAAACATAGCCCCAGAAAAGAACTGTGAGCTCCCAGACTCTCTAACCAGGCTAACTGGTGTAGATCTTTTATTGTACAAAGCCAATATATAAAGACTAGAAGAAATAGTTGTGTGTGTACTTTTATTTTTTTAATGCCCAAATCTGAACAAAAGATCACAAGACATACAAGGAGTCAGGGAAATATTTCTAAATAAAAGGAACAAAATAAATCTCTACAACCTGATCCTTTACAAAATGGAGATTTTCAAAAATTACATGACAAAATTTAAAACAACTATCTTAGTATGCATTATGAATTGAAAGAGAAACAAATGGACATCTATACAAAATCAAAAAAATGCATGAACAAAATGAGACTATCAACAAAGTGATATAACCACCTAAAACAACAAAAAACAAATTCTGGAGCTGAAAAATCCAGTAACTGAATTGAAAAATGTACTACTGGAATTCAGTAGCAAACTTGATCAGGAAGAGGGAAGCATCAGTGAATGAGAAGACAAGCCATTTGTAATTATTGAGTCAGAGGAAGAAATAATAAGTGAAGAGAACCAAAGGATTTATGAGACACCAGCCAGGAAATAAATATATTCATTATGAGAGTCACAGATAGAAAAGAGAGAGAGAAAGGAGAAGGGAACATATCTGAAGACAAGAGCATCATAAATTTGGAGAAATATATGAACTTACAAATTCCAGAAGCACAACAAAT
Organism: Tarsius wallacei; assembly: GCA_963574415.1. Lineage (NCBI taxonomy): Eukaryota > Metazoa > Chordata > Mammalia > Primates > Tarsiidae > Tarsius > Tarsius wallacei. Next base: position 9,503 of record CAUYQG010020530.1, on the reverse strand, counting down.
TCTTATTAAGAAATCTCAGACCACTCAAGGTACATTATAAACAAACTGTCAAAGGTGAAGACACAAAGAGAGTCTTGAAAGCAGCAAAAGGAAGTGACTTGTCATATACAAGGAAGCCTTTACAAAATTATCAGTGGATTTTTCAGCAGAAACTTTGCAGGCCAGGTGGCAGGGGGATGATATATTCAATGTCCTAAAAAAAATACAGGCAACTAAAAATGCTATATCAGGCAAACTCTTCTTCTAAAATGAAGAAATGAAGCTTTCCCAGATAAATAAACACTCAGGGTGTTCACTATCACAAGACTTGCTCTGCAAAAATGTGGATTGCCTTTCAATTTGAGACAGCAACATAAAGTCAGAGGAAAATATAAATTTCTTCAGTTAAAGAAAATACCTGGACATATATAGCGACTATACTATGTCATTTGGTGCACAATTCCAGTTTTAATTTTTGTATCAAATTCAAAAGACAATTTTAAAATGAGTATAAATGTATGTTAATGAATGTGTGATAAATAAATAGCCATGTTGTAACATGTTAGAATATATATATATATATATATAGTTGAAACATATGTTAGTAACATAAGGTGGACTGAGAAGCTTAAAGGAATAGAGTTTTTGTATGAAATTGTCATTATCTTTTAAAATCTATCATTAATACTGAAAGATTTTAGAAAATAATCCCTGTGGTAACCACAAAGAAAATATCTATAAAATATACCCAAAAGAAAATGAAGGAAGTCAAATTTTGTCTCCGCCAAAAAATCAACAGAACATAAAAGAGGCAGCAAGAGAGGAAGTGAAAGACAAAAATCTGCAAGACATACAGGAAACAACAAAATGGCAAGAGTAAGTTTTCCCCTTTCAGTCATGACTTTCTATGTAATGGATTAAACACTCCAATCAAAAGACATAGAATGGAAAATGGCATTTTTAAAAGGATGCCACATTATCTTGTCTATTTGAAACTCATTTAGATCTAAGGAAATATAAGCTGAAAATAAAAATGTGACACATAAAAGAAAGCAGGGATGACTATACTAATATCGGACAAGCCTTTGTCAAAAAAAGTCACTAGCGAAAAAGGGTATTATATAATAAGAAACTCAGTTGAGCAGGAAGATATAACAATTACAAATATATGTGCAGCCAATATTAAGCACTCCTAAATATCTGACGCAAACATTGACAGGATTGAAAGGAAAAAAGACAACAATACAGTAATGGCAGGAGACTTCAATACTTCATTTTGAATAATGGATAGACTGACAAGACAAAAGATCAGTAAGGAAATAAAGGACTTGAATCACACCGTAGATCAAATGGACCTAATGGGCATATACAGAACACTCCACCAACAAATTGAATATCGTCTGAGGATGACCATTTTTCTCAAGTACATTCTCAAGGACAGACCACATACCCCACAAAACATTTTACTCTGTGACTTTCAAACACTGGAAGATCCTACAGAGAAATTCTGGACACCTCAGAAGCCAGAAAATAGTGAGTGTGTGATGGTCAGGTCTTTTGAGGAGGGGGAGCCGCGTGATTGGAGCCTGCAGGCACCGGCTGTGGTAGGACTGGGCCTCCCTGCAATCAGTTCCAGGGTCTGTGCACCAGGCTCTGGATGTTGTATCCCATCCCTCATCAGGCCTTCCTAGAGTGTCTGTGAGCAGCTCTGTGCCAGCAACCGCACACCTGGAAGAGTCCCCACTTGGTGTGCAGGGGTTTATGTCTGTAGGAGCTGTCCCTGTTAAAAAGTAAACTGGGGCACGATTAAGATATTGAAAGGGTTATTTGAGCAAACAGTGATCCATGAATTGGGGCACACCCAGCCTTGATTTGGGGACCTCTTGAAGTAAAGGATTGTGTAACCAGACCACAGTCAATAACTGATTAGTTACAGCTATGAAGTTCTCTTGTTGAACTGTCCAAATGGATATTTCTTTGTTATGGAATCAGAGATTAATTGGAGATTTGTGCTTGATTAAGTCTAAATTGTCTTTCCTTCTAGATGAGTAACTTTCAAGAAATGCATTTGAGTTAAATTTCATTTTTCTTATACAGAAACCCAGGGCACTGCAGCCACTTTAATTGCCTGCTATATACTCGGGGGGACCAAAAAAACCCCTGAATTTATTAAACAGAGTGTGTATTCTTACATGTTTATACTTCAGTCACTTCAAAGTACTCTTCCTTAGATGCAGTACACCTATCGAGATGCATTTTCCACCGCTCAAAACCATTTTTGAACTCAGCAATTTTGATGCCTTTTAGTGCTTCTGCCTTTGTTTCACCTCTTCTGCATTAGCAAAAAGTTTTATCGTAAGGACTTTTTTCATGGGGGAAATGAAAAAAAAAAAAACTCTTTTAGGATGAGATCAGGTGAATAGAGAGGGTAGGGAACTTGGGGGGGATTGGGGTTATTCAGGTTTTGGTCAAAAACTGCTGAATACTTAGCAGGGTGTGGCAGGTGCACTCCTGAATCACCCATCATGAAATGGGCAAACATGTTGAAAAAATCTCCAGTGAAAAATTTCCTGAAATAAACGCAGCCTCTTACAAAAATGCTGGCTGATACAGTGATGTGATGGGTTCCTAGATCACTCACCTAGTGGGGGAAGCTAGTACTATAAGAGGCTTGCCTTTCAAAACATAATTCAGGCTTTTTGGGGGGTCCTCCTCATAGTTATTTTAATGCTTTACCAGGAACCTGTTTTTCTACTACATTTTTCAAGTGTATGGCAAAAACAGTCTCAAATCCACCACCCTTCTCCCCTAGCCTCACACTTCCAGGGCTTGCAGTGAAATCCTAAATACACAGTTTCTTCCACATATTCCCAAACACCAACTTGTCCTCTCCAATTGACAATATTATCAACTGTGCCTTTGGCAAGCACACAGTGGTGTGTTTATTGTTTTACATCAAGTAATGGATAGCAAGTTTTAATAGATTTGTTTGTTTGGGAACATTTCACATAAGAGAAAAGTAGAGAATAATCCCCTGATGTGCCACTGATTTAAAAAAAAATTTATCTGATGCTCCTCCTCTTACCTTTTCTTGTTACCGACATCTACCTTTTCAGAATGTCTTTGGGTTGAGGCTCTACTTTGGAAACTTTACATGGTGGTGTGGCCTCAGCCACCCTCTGTCTTAGGTAAACACTGTCTGGGATGACCATGTTTCTTGAAGTGTCTAGTGGATCGCAGCCCCTGAGTCATCACCTCCCAGTGGAAAGCCTGAGATACGGAAGTGGAGCCTCACAGGGGGATATTGGGATGCTGTTATTTAGAGGAAAAGACATAAATGATTCTTGCCTTCTGGATCTTCTCGGTCTTGTGAAGGGAAAAAAACAGCCCAAATAACAAGAGAAGCCCTCCCAGAGAACCAGGGACTGATGTATCCAGAATGAGCTGCTGAGCCATTGAACCTAGGCCACATGGCAGCAGACTGACAAGTGATGGTGCAACCAGCCCAGCTGGGGAAGGAGACCTGCCAAGGGACACCCCCCCGCCCTTGCCCATGCCCCAGGCCCAGGCTGTCTACCCATGCCAGGCTCTGTCTGGTTCTGGCAAGGAGAACTTGGGGTGATGGTCAGGTGGTATGTCCCTGATCTCGGGACGTGGTGTCACCTCAGGAGATGAGTAACCACGGGGGCAGAGGTGGGGCCTAGGGGCCACATGTGTGCATCTTATGTGCCCCAGCTTCTGAGCCCCCAAGATGGCAGCTGGGGTTCCTCACCAGCTCTGTGGCTCCAGCTCTGACCTGCTCTCCTGGGACTCTGACAGCTTCCTCCCTCAACTGTGACCTGGGGGTCCCAGGTCCCCTACAGGCAGGAGCCCACCACCAGCTACCTGGGCCTCCTCACCCAACTGGCCTGGGAGGCCCAACTGGCCAGATTGATGTCCTATTTTCTTTTTCTCGTCTGTGTGTGTTTTCTGTCCTGACTGCTGTGTGAAGTTTTCTTATAGCTGTAGGGTATAGAGCATTCCCTACCCCAGAGAGTCCCACGCCTGCCCTTCGTGGGCAGGTTGTGCCTCGGCTCAGCTTGGTGTAGAGAGAACCTGCAGTGTGCCTGTTGGGTGTAATCAAGCGCTTGGACCCCTGACCCTGCATCCCCCGCCTTCTTGTTGCTGAGGTCCTTGATGTTCCCTCACTCTGAGTCTGAGCTGCTCTTGAAGCCAAGGTGAGGAATGGGGTGAGGTTGCTGAGAAGGACCATCCCCCCGGGGCAAATCTGTGCTGCGAGGAAGCTGGGCTTGCTCCATGCCACTAGCCCTCCTTTGAGTTCCATTTCAGCCAGAGTTCTGCCTGCTCTTATGTGGCCCGAGCAACAAGAATAAATTGTACATTTACAAGTGGTTAAACATCTCAAAAGAACACAATTCTGTAACACTCTGAAGTTAGAACTTTCCATGTGCTGACGTGAAGTTCTGTGGGAGTACAGCTGTGCCTCTTCACTCACAGGTTGTCTGTGGAAGGCTGCTGTCACGAGACCAGGGCAAAGTTTAGTGGGTGGACAGAGCCCAGCTGGCAAAACTGAATATGCTCACTCCTGGCCCTTTAGGGGAACAGTTTTCAGCTTCCGGTTGGAGGGGTTTCTGGCAGGACTCTCAGCTCTGGGTCAGATCTTTCTAATCAGGGCAAGTTCATCTTCTGCAGGTGTGCCTGTAAAGTGGGGGTGCCACAGTGCCTCTTGTGGGGGCGGCGATCCTTGGCATGCCAAGTAACGGTTGCTTGCCTCATGTATGCCTATCTCACCTGCAGAAGTTTCAGGCCTGATCCAAGCAGCAGGAGCAGTTGGTCTCCTGCAGCAAAGCCCCTGGGACCTGAGCGGTAACTCATTCGGAGGTGTTCCCCTGGGCCCACTCCCTAGGACAAGGATGGTGCAGGGCTGGTATCCTGGTCACCCTGATAGGGCCCTGGATGCAGCAGGTACTGTACACCCCTCATGAGGTTGCTGGAGCCAATGGCTTTTGTCGGCGTGTTCTCCAGCTCTTGCTGTGTCCCTGCAGTGTGCACCTGGTAGTTGAGCACCTGCTGGGCCTCACTAGAATGTGAGGATTTGACCAGGCCACTAGGTTCCTGGAGTGGCGGTGTGGCCCCGGAGCAGCTAGAGGTTCCCAGGCACTGTGGCTGCTGCACATGGAGACGGCTCTGGATGCCTGGCCCTGGGCTCTAGGTGGTAGCCTAGGTTTAGGAGGGGGATAGGCATGCTGTGCAAGGAGAGACTGAGGCACAGAGCTCTTGAGGCTTCAGGAGTGGTGAGGAGGCCTGGGCTTGACTGTGGAGACTCTGGTGTTGGCTTTGGATTAGATGGGCTGCTGCAGGTGTGAGTACAGTAGGGCATGGTGGCTCTGGTGGCTCTTGGAGGTGGACAGACCCAGAGGCCCCAGCCACTACAGGTGCTGAATGGGTGCTGCTGGCCTACGAGATGGAGGCTCCAGCTGGGAGGACAGGTGGTTGCTGTAGGACAAAGTAAAAGCTGTGAGGCTACCAGGGGGCATATCCCATGTCACCTCCCATGGCCGCCCAGATGGTGTCATGGTGCCCCAGCAGTTGCCATGCAATTGGAGTGGATGCGACCATGGAGCCATGGCCACAGGCTCTCTGCGGCTGGCCTCAAGAAAGAGTCTCCTTTTACCCTCTGCCAGTCTGCTAGGCTCTTACCTCCCATTCTCACTGAGCCACTCCACTGAGTTAAACCAGACCCAAAATTGCTCCTCAGGCTGAAGATGGTAGTTTTCTGTAGCCACCTGGAGCAGCTGCATCCTCCGGAGCATTTTGATCTCCTAGGGTGAGAGGAGATGGAAGGAAAGGATGTTGACAGGGCCTGGGTAGAAGGCAGGCCCTGTGAGGATGCACAGGATGGGTGAGGAAGGGAGCAAGGGTCAGTCTCTGGGGCTTTTGTCAGGAAGATCCTGCTCCTCCCCTCCAACCTAAGGTGGCGCTGACTTGTTCTCAGAGTTGGGTACAAAGAGCCCATCCTGCAGGATTTGGTCTTTGTGTTCTGTCCCCTCCCCACACTCTCCATGGGGATGGGTACCCTCCTTCTCTGTGTATCAAACCTTCAATGAATCTAAGATGCAGAAGATGGAGCCAGGGAGTGCCCTCGAAGGGGTGCCCCTCACTTCCATATCCCATCCTCCCCTACATGAGGGCCACAGTGCTCACTTTCATCATCTTCTTCTTGTTGATCACATTTTCCTAGAAGTCAGACAGCCAATTTCCATTGAAAGGCTCCCTGACCCATGAAGAGCCACATCTCATCCTCTCCTACAGTGCACAATCAGCAGGGTCTCCAGGATCAGGGATATGCACAAGACAAGACTTGAACCTACCTCAGACTCTGGGCTCAAGTGGAGAGGTCAGGGGAGCTGAGACTCAGGGACATTTTGCCCCAACCTTCTCTGATGGCAGACAGGGAAACTGTGCCATGAATGGAAAGAAAATTCTCTGATATGTGGGAGCTCCCTGCTCTTGGATGGGTCTAATTCTACTCTCCTCCCAAGAACACCACTCTAGGGGGAGGCTGAGTCCAGCTTAGCCCAAACCTCTGCCCCTTTGCAGTCTGGCAGCTCTTTACCTTCTCCCTAGGGAAAGTGGGATGACAGCTACCGTGGTGCCTGCATCCCTCATGGGTAGATGAGCCTAAGGCTCCCGCACATGAGGCGGCTATGAGACGTTCATGAAAGGAGGATTGCTGAGGGCGCTGATCTAAGGGCTATTCCGAGACTCTCTCCCCAACCCTCAGGATGCTCCCTCCTCCCCTTATCTCAGAGTCGAGTCAGCAGTTCAGTGAGGAAGGTGTCCAGAAAAGGAACGATGCCCTGTGCCATTGGGGTCATAGTGGTGGTGAGCGTCTGCTCTCAGGTGTCCTCTAAGGCCTGTTCCCTGAAATCTTGTCAACCTCTGCCTTCTGATCTCCTCCCCAGGCCTTCCACTCACAACAGCTGAAGACCCTCAGCTGCCTCTCCTCATTATCTTCCTCCTCTCCTGCTAGCTGACTTCCAGGGCTACCAGGCACCTCCCCAGTTACCTCTGTGGTAGAATATCAACAGGTCACTAGGCCATGTGGTTTCTGGCTCCACCTTCCCCAAATTCCTTCTAAGCCCAGCTTATCCATGCCCTGGCTCTGGGCTCTCTAAGGGAGGCATTTCAAACAGTGGCCACAGGAGGGATGGCATGGGGGAGGAAGGCCCCTCCTCCCTTGATGGCCAGGCCTCTAACTGTGAGAGAGGAGGCCTGTCCTCTGGCCCTTGGACCAAGCACACAGAGTGTTTGCTGCACAGGACTTCCTCTTCCTCCACTCAGGAAGTACTCTGCTGAAGTGTCATCTCTAACTGACAAGGCAGGGTGCTCCCCCAGGGTTTCCCTGCCACAGACATACTCACCTTTCTCTACATATGCAGCCTTTGGGCTCTCTGGGGGTTCTCCATCTTGGAGATCCCTGCCTGCAAGATCAGAGACAAGGTCCATGAAACTTTCCTCCCCTTACCCAGTTATACCAAGATGTCCTGACTTTGAACACTGGATATCTGGCCTGAGTCAGTTGGTACAAGGCTCCCAGCCCCTCCAGCAAGCTCTGATTTGATATTCACTCCAGATTCAACATTCACTGAGATGTTAACTTGGGCTTTCATTCCAGCCTCCCAGAGACTGCTTCCTCATCTAGAATGTGGGATGGGAACAACACCAGCCTCATAAAGTCTCCTGAAGACTCAATTTCCTGAAAGTATCATGATTTTTCTCATCTTCATTCCTCTCAGGAAGAGCCAGACATGAGCACCCTCAAATTCCTTCCCTTCCCTGAACCTCATTGTGACCCTGTGAGGCTTACACAACAGACTCATCTTCCCCACATTTTCCAGATGAGAAAACAGAGACCCAAGCATGAAAGTGTCTTGCCCAGGGGCCTATGGTAGAGACTGGTTCTCCTCCTCACCTGAAGGCTGTGTTTCAGCTGCCTTAACCTTACACCTCAGCAGCACCATTGACCAGGGTCCCATCTTCTAGACTTTATGGGGGTCCATGGCCCCAACCAGGCCCAAATGTCTGGAAGAGGGATGAAGTGTTTGGGTAACTTGGCAGAGAGGCATCTACTTGTCCTAACTCCACTGGAATCTTTGCTTCCAAGATGGATTTGAGGTCATGTCAAAAGCCTCACTTCCTTCAGTCATCCACCAAGAGAGTTTGCCACACAGAACTTCTTCTTCCTGCATTCAGGAAGTAGTCTGCTGAAGTGTCATTTCGAACTAACAAGGCAGAGTACTCCCAGGGTGCTGGGTGGTACCACTTTGCTTCCTCATTTACACAGAAGGATCTGAGATTTGGCCAGAAAGGAGCCACTAGGAGTCCCCAGAAATTGCTCTTGAGCCATCGGGGCCACATGTCACTGCTAACTGAGCACCAGGGGGAGAATCCTGTGACATGATGGTTTAGCAGAGTCTACAAAGGGCAGAGTGGAGAGTCCTAGAAAACATATATATCTGTCCCATGTATGCCCATTAGGACCCAAAGCTGGGCAGCCCACTGGACCCTCGGGCCTGTAGGAGTCTCTGCAGCCCCCATCTGTGGTGCAGGCAGGGCACTCTCCCTGTGGAGCTTCAGTGCAGACAGGAGCAGCAACAGGGGCCTGGTTTTCTGAGGACTTGCTGGGCTAGTTTGGAGAAGGAAGGCAGCTCCATCTACCACATTCTCTCTTCAGCCTGGAGAAAGCTTCATGCCAGGATGGACTAGAGTGGGAGCCAGAGACTTCTGATTCTGCAGCTCCTCACGCCTGCTTAACAACCCAGCTGCCATCCTCACATTCCACCCCCGGGTCCTCCTGCTGCAACAAACCTCCCTCCCAGGGGCAAACACTTCCCTCTTTCTGTCACTCCAGACTGCATGTGCCTGGTGTCTGCTATTTTTCAAATCAGTTTTCAGAGAGGAACACACACACACACACACACACACACACACGGCCAAGTACCCTTTCCAACCTCCTCGCTCTAAACACATACCCGTCATCTCAGCCTCCACCTTACCTTGATGAGTGGATTTCTGCTCAGTTTCTTGCATTTGTTATAAAGACCTTGAAATTGTTTAGAGCTTTTCCTGTGGAGAGGGAAAAGAAGGAATAATTAATTTGAGAATAATGAGGAGTTGTGCACATTCAAATTCCTTTGATTTGAGAATATCAAAAATACTGAACTGCCAGGAAGCGAGCTTCTACTAAGTATCCCTGAGCCCTAAAGTCTCCACAGGACTGGGGAGGAAGTGGCCACGATGGTCACCTGAGTCTCATCCCCATTTCACCTGACATCTCTGTTTGTACAGTTCAGATGTAGTTGGGCAGAGAGTTCCGCTGCTCTGTATAAATATCTGAAAGTCTTCAGTTGGCTCCAGGCTGATCCTGACTATTAAGAAAACTCAGTCCTGAATTGGACATTCTGGCCTAATGTCCAAGTTTAGAGACCTCGGCCTCAGTTTAGGGACTGACCAGTCCATCC
>CAUYQG010020529.1:0-34608 GCA_963574415.1 Tarsius wallacei | reverse complement strand
GTATTATGATAATTGTTCAAGGTCCACTTATGAATGAGAACATATGGTACTCTGTTCTTGGTTTCTGTGATAGATCACAGAGTATGATAGACTCTAAATTCATCCAAGTTGCTGCGAAGTCCATATGTTTGCCCTTCTTTATGACTGCATAATATTTCGTTGGATATATGTACCACATTTTTTTAATCCAGTCCTGCTTCAATGGGCAGCATGGTTGGTTCCATGTTTTTACTATTGTGACTAGAGCTGCAACAAATATGCATGTGCAGGTATTTTTTTGGTAGAATGATTTGAGTTCCTCTGGGTATATTCCCAATAGGGGGATTGCTGAGTCATATGGAAGGTCAGTTTCTAGTTCTTTCAGAATTCACCACACTGTCTTCCAAAGAGGTTGCACTAGTTTGCATTCCCACCAGCGGTGTAGAAGTGTTCCTTTTTCTTTGCATCCTCGCCAGCATCTGTTGTTGTTTGTTTTATTAATAATGGCCATTGTTACAGGGGTTAGGTGGTATCTCAATGTGGTTTTGATTTGCATTTCGCTAATGATTAGTAAGACTGAGCACTTTTTCATGTGTCTGTTGGTTGCCTGTATATCTTTTCAGAAGTGTCTATTCTGTCTTTTGCCCACATTTTTCATGGAGCTGTTTTTTTGTTTTGTTTTGTTTTGTTTTCAGTACATTTGAGTTCCTTGTAGATCCTAGGTGTTAGGCTTTTGTCAGATACACATTTGGCAAATATTTTTAGCCTTGGAGTTTCAATTGTGTAATAGATTCATAGGATCTGTGAGCACTGTGCTTAAGTAACATTTTGTGATGGCAAGTATTATCATTTTGTTTGTTTCCATGTTTAGGATTCCTTTGCGAATTTCTTGTAGGACTGGTATGGCAATGATGTGTTCCCTTAGCCTTTGTTCGTCTGGGATATTATTCCTCCTCCACTTATGAAGCTTGGTTTGGCAGGATGCAAAAGTCTTGCCGGGACTTTTTTTTGTTCAAGAAAGTTGAAAATAAGCTCTCAAGTTTTTCTGACTTGTAGGATGCTGAAGTTGAGATGTCTGCTATTAGTCTGGTTGGATTTTCTTTATAGGTGATTAGTCACTACACTCTTACTACTCTGATGGTATTTTTCTTTCACATTAACTTTAGATAGTGTGTTAACTGTCAGACTTGGTGAGGTTATTCTTACAATGTATCTTCCAGGAGTTTTCTGAGCTTTTTAAATGTGAATGTCTAAATCTCTCCCAAGACCAGGGAAGCGTTCTTGATTTATTTCCTTGAATAAGTTTTCCATACTTTTTAGTTTATAATCTCCTCCTTCTGGAATACTTGTGATTCATAGATTGGATGCTTTACATAATCCCATATTTCTCAAAGACTTTGTTCATTTTTTATTTTTGTTTTTCTTTATTTTTGTCTGACTAGGCTAATTCAAAAGACCTATCTTCCAGCTTTGAAATTATTTATTTGACTGGCTCTAGCCTACTGTTAAAGTTTTCATCTGTGTTTTGTAATTTCTTCAATTAATTATTTTTATTTTCAGAAGTGCTGTTTGTTTTTTTAAAATAGTGTTTATCTCTTCTTTCACATCCTGAACTGTTCTTCTGATTTATTTGTGTTAGTTTTCAGTTTGCTCATAGACCTCATTGAGCTTCTTTCAAATCAATATTTTGAATTATTTATCTGGTATTTCAAATAATTCATTTTGGTTAGGATTGTTGCAGGAAAGTTAGTGTGCCCCTACGGGGTGTTATGACATCGTTTTTTTAATACTTCTGAGTTGTTTCTCTAGTTCTTTCTCATCTGAATGAACTATCTTTTTTTCTTATTTTATTTAACTTTGCTTTTGTTTGGATAGAAATTTCACCCCCTTGAGGAGGTATCTATAATGTATATCGTGTAGGGTCTTTTCCTTTGTTCCTGGGTACTTTCAGTGGCAACAAGTCTACATAACTTCCCTGCATATCACATACAGATAACCTCTGTATGTTGTATTTCCCAAATCTGGTTGTAGTAATGTGCACTGGGAGTATGAGCAGCTCACTTCCTCTATGGGACTAGGGTGGTGGAGGTCTCAGGAAACTTACCTTATTCCTCAGTGCTGTGCACTCATGTCAGCAGATTTCTTCTTGTGCTGTGTCATGCAACCTCCAGGCTGGCAGATGGGGCTTATAGGTAAGAGCCAGCTACTGCCAAACTGGATGTATATTTATTTGATCCTTGTTTACTGGAAGAAGCTCTCTGCTGCCTCAGGCAATGAGCTGAGATGAACCAGGCCAGACCGGGCAGGCCCACCTGCAGGTCCACCAACATCAGGCACAAGCACCATCTCTGAGGCAGGATCTAGTGTGCAGCTGCCAAGCGCCCAGAAGTGTGCTTGTGCATGGAGTTGGGGAATCTCCATAGCCCCAAGTTATCTGCATGAGACAGGAGGGTAGCCTAAACTAATTTAAAAGAATGCATGCTCCAAACGCCTGGGGCATTGAGCAGAGAGAGCACACTGCACCAGGAACTCTACCCCTGAAGAGAGGGGCAGCTCAGGTTCATGGGATTATGTCCCAGTGAGGAGGTATGCTACTGGTTGGGTAATATACTCAGGGAAGGAGTGGAGAAACAGCTGCCATAAAAGGGTCTTTGTACAAGAAGGGAGAGGTGACTCAAATTCCTGATCTGTGGGCATGGATGTGCCAAATGCCCGATGTTATCTGCGGGTGTGGGATAGAGGGAGTATGCTGCACTAAGTTATTTGTGTGGAAAGAGGTGGTGGCTCAAGCTGTTATTCCAAGGTGGCAGATGTACCCAAAGCCTCAAGATATGCACCAACGTCTCTGCTTGAAAAGGAAGGGAGAAGCTCAGGCTCCTGATCTAAGGAAAAGGGTACATCAACTGTCTGAAAGCATGTCCCAGCAAGGAACTGAGTAACTGCCACTACAAGAAAAATCATTGTAGAGAAGAGGACAGCTCAGGCAACTAATTAGGTGACTGGTGCACTGACAGCCTGGGAAGATGTCTCGGTGTAAAGGTAGAAACACCACTGCACCAAGATCCCTGTGTAACAGTCGGCGGGTAGCTCAGGCTTCTGTACCAGATGCCTAAGAGTAGATACCCTGGCAAGGAGCAATATAATCACTGAGGCAACCAAGATCTCTGAGGGAGAGGGAGGCATAGCTCAGGGAGCCAGTCCAAGGGAGTAGTGTGCCCAGTGCTTAGCAGTGTGCCCATACGTGAGCAGAGGGAGTCCCACTGTACCAAGATCCCTGTCCAGGAAGGGTGGGGTAGCCCATCTTCCAATCCAGGTATGCAGGGCCTCCAAACATCTGGTGATATGCCTGGGCTTGGAGTGCGGAAGGCCCCTTGCACCAAGATCTCTGGGTGGAAAAGGTGGGAGGTAGAGCCACAGGAATTCTTGCCATCAAAGGATTCCTCCCAGAATACAGGAAGGCAAGCATAGCAGGTCAGGTCTATTCCATGGAAAGAAAAAGGAAACAAAACTGAAATTCAGGAATTAAAAATCACATATTCTGAGTATAACTGTCTTTAAGCCCCCATTTGCCTGTAAATCTCCATTCTTAATCAGTGGATTAAAACAATCAGAGAGCACCCCAACGGAATATGCATGATGCACACATGTACTTATTTTTCACGTATTTTTAATTTGTTTAATCCTGAAATAATGTATTCCCATGTGTGTCAGATGCGGGTCAAAGTCTGTGCTCCATGCTCTCACCCCTAGTTACTGGGCCAGCCAATCAGTAACAGCATATGTGCTAGACAAAGTAGCATTACTATACTGCTTGCTTTTCTTTCTTTTTAAATATGTGTGTGTGTGTGTGTGTGTGCGTGCATGTGCGCACGTGCGTGTGTGTATGCCAAAACAAAGTATTCACATTTTAAGAGATGTTATCTATGCATTACTTTCAGTTTGCCATAATCAGAAGTGTCTGGACAGTGATGGTAGCCACTTTGAATACCTCTTGTAACTGCAGAAGTCAAACTTGACTTACATTCATCTTTTGTTATTGGTATATATTGAGTATTACAAGTTTAATACGGTTTTCTCCTTTCTTAAAATGTGTATACATTTTAGGAGCGGACACCTCACCAACAAGGGTGCCTGCATAATGAACATTTGTATACCTAACCCTGAATTGTACCCCATATCTTTAAATTAAGAATTTTTTAGTTGTGTATACATTTTTGTCACCCTCTCTATAAACATAAAACTACCCAGATCACACACACAACATGTGCAAAAGTAAATAACTTATATGTAAATAGCAAAGCATATTAATCGAAGATAGAAACAAGACTCAATACCACCTTAAGAATCAGAACACTACATATGCTTTAAACTATCTGCTGACTCCTTCTCAAACCCAACAGCTTGTTTTCACTCATACTGAGTCACTACTGTGAATATTGTGATTATCAAATTTTAGAAAATAGTTTTTATCACACATATATGTGTTTAGTATATATTTTCAATTTCTTATTCTGGAGTTTTAATGTAATTATATCGTCTTGTATTTTTATATGTGACTTTTTTTCGGCGATATGCTTCTGAGATTCATCCATTTTTTTCTCATGTTGGTATCATTTATTCACACTGATAAATAATACTTCTTGGTGGATTTTGCCACATTGTATTTAATTGTTATCTTCTTATTAGACATTTGGGCTCTTTCCACTTTTTGTTCTTATAATCAATTAATAATACTCCTGTAGACATTCTTATTTATGCTCCTTAGGATACAGAAGCAAGAGTTTTTCAAGGGTATACCCAGTAGGAGAATTGCCAGATCACAGATTGTATGCATCCTTAACTTTCAAGAAAATATTAGAATTTTTCTCAAAATTGTGGTTCCACTTTATACTTTTACTAACAAGATATGGGAGTTCTCATTGCTCCACATCCCTATCATAACTGGCTTTCTCAGACGTCCTGGTTTTGTCAGTAAATTTGTTGCAAATGTTTCCTTGATGATGTCAAGATTTGCATAATGAGGTCAAACATTTTTTGAAATGTTAAACATTTTATTTCTCCGTCTTTGAAATGCTTATGCACATCTTTTGCTCAGTTTTCTATTGAGTTGTTTTTCATTTCCTTGATGATTTGCAAATATGTTTCAGAGTACAGATACATTCCATATTCTAATCTTTTGTCAGTCTTAGGTATTGAAAATATCTTCTTTCAGATTTTGGTTTGGCCTGTTCACTTTCTTTATTTAAGTTTCTTTTGATACTAGAGAATCTTTCAATGTAGTTATACTATCTACTTTTTCTTTTATGGTTGTTGCTATTTGTGCCTCTGTCTTAGTCCACTTGTGTTGTTCTAAAGAAATACCCCGAAGATTGGTAGTTCCTAAAGAAAAGAAGATTATTTGACTTACAGTTCTGTGGGCTGTACAAGAAGCATGGTGCCAGCATCTGCTTCTGGTGAGGGCTTCAAGAAGATTCCACTGATGGTGGAAGGTGAAAGAAAGCAGGCATCCCACAGTGAGAGGAAGGAAATACGAGAGAGAGGGGAGAAAGGCATCAGGCTCTTGTTAGCAATCAGTTATTGCAGGAAGTAATAGAGTGAGAATTCATGACCACGAGGATGGCACCAAGCTAGTCATGAGAGATTGGCCCCATGACCCAAACCCTGCCCAACAGACCCTGCCTTCAACACTGGAGATATGATTTCATCTGGCGGGAACAAATATCCAAACCTATCAGTCTCTTATTTTTCTTCTAAAGTGTTTCTAATTTTGCCATTCATATTTAAGTATTTTAATAATTTAGAATTGATTTCTGGGTAGGGAGTAAGGTAGAAATTAATTTTATTTTCATATATTGGCGGCCAATTGTCTCAACATCACTCATTTCTAATGACCTACATTATCCATCTCTCTTTTTGCTACACTTTAAACATTGCATTTTTAAAATAGATTTGACATCTAGCCACCTAGCTAAATTCTTATTAATTCTAACAAATTATCTGTGGACGTTTTCAGGCTTCCTATGTAGCCAACTGTATCATCTATAAAATTAGTTTTGTTATTCCTTTCGGTGGTAAGCTGAATAATGATATGGATTTTAACACCTTTAAGATGTCTATTGCTTTATCTCAAAGATATCAAAATCCAAATCCTTAGAATTGTTAATTTGTTACCTTCTATAATGAAAGAGACTTTGTGGGTATGATTATCTTAAAGATCTTGAGGCCAGGAACCTTGGCTCATGCCTAGAATCCCAGCACTTTGGGAGGCCAAGGCAGGAGGATTGCTTGAGCCCAGGAGTTCAAGACCAACCTAGACAACATGGTGAGACCTCATCTCTACAAAAAATCAAAAATTTAACATGGTGGTGCCTGCCTGTAGTTCCAAGTACTCAGGAAGCAGAAGTGGGAGGATTACTTGAGGCCAGGAGTTTGAGGCTGTGGTAAGCCATAATCATGCCACTGCAATGCAGTCTGAGCGACATAGTGCAACGTTGACTAAAAAAAAGATTTTCAGAAGGAGGTATTATTAAGGTGTGCCAAATGTAATCACAAGTATCCATATAAGAGAGAGGGAGAGGATTGATTATAGTAGCATGAGATGTAATAGAAAAAGGAAGAGATTGTAGTGATTCGAGGAAGAGGCTATGAGTCAAGGAGTGCTGAGGATCTCTAGAATCTGAAAAATAAGAGGAAATGGATTCTTCCCTCAAAGCCTCCAAAGAAACCAGCCATGTTAACATCTTAACTTTTATCTAGTGAGATTGATTTTGGACTTCTTACTGCCAAAATTTTAAGGTAATAAATTTTTGTTGTTTTAAGCTAGCAAATTTGTGTTAATTTGTTACAGTTATCATAGAAAACTAATACATTTTCAATCTTTTATATTTATTTTTTCTTGTTTTATTGCCTTCTTTAGAAGTTCAGGTAGAATATGTCACTAAGCATCTTCATTTTTTTTTCTAACTGCATGCTTTTCCAACAGGTTGTCAAGACTGATCCGAAGAAATCCCATAATACTCTACACATGTTCTAATTCACTCAAGATCTTTTCTAAAGTCAATAATTATGACTAGAAAATATTTTATAAACTATTCTAGGCACATTACCTTACATGGTAGCCACCTAATTTTCATACCTATAATAATGATCCCTGCTGTGTTAAGCATCTAGTTCACTTATATTCTTTATTTATTTGTGATTCACTGATATCTTCTCTACTTCTGGAAGGAACTGGGGTATCAAAATTGTTAGAATAGGAAGAGTTAAAATGATGGTAAAAGAGCATAACATTCTAAGGGAGAGAGAACATAGATATACCAAATCCCTGAAATGTGTAGCAAGCACAGTAGGGTTTCTAAAAACATTGTCACTTTGGGGAAATTAATCTGCAAGACAGAGACTGATTTGTGCACCACTCAGATATGAGAGTACCTCTGTAAGTATATAAATAGCCATACTTCTAAACAGCAATATGGTGTCATAAAGAAGTGAGAGTCTCACTGTCAATTGATACTATGGTCAGTGCAATTTGGAGAATTTCCACTAAACTACAGTCTTTATCACATGATTTATATCATTTGTCTAATACAAGGCTTAGTCTGAATATAATTTAACAGACTAGGCAGAAAAAAACTATAGTCCATTTTTGTGCATGTTATGAGCTTTTTTACCATGATTCTTATCACCTTAAGGAAAAAAATTATATATTATTTTCCATTTAATTGATTGATTCAGCCGAGCAGTAACTAAACAATTAATGGATTATAAACTCAGTTCTTAGAAATTTTTATCGAAAGGGCAATAGGATTAAAAAGAAGGAAGGACCATTTAAAAAATTATTCTGTGTTCCCTAGGATCTGGATAGGTTTTTTTAAAAACCAGTTTCAGATTTTTTGAAATCCTTGTCACTTTTCCTACTCTAGTTTTGTGCCACAAAATTGACTTCTTTAGTTTTCATAACAGTTAGGTTAGTTCATATATATTTTAGAGACCTAGGCCCAAGGTAGACAATAATGTTTCTTGTCCCAGGGGAAGGAATCTGCTTACCACAGTTCTCAATCCAGTACTTGCTTTTCTTACAAGTTGTACCTTCCTTCCTCTGATTTATTCCTGAAGAGACAGCTAATTCCACTGAATTTCCTTCTACAAAGGAAAACATCAACACAAAGGATATTTATTTTTCTCAGTAGTATGTTTACAGTATTGATCAAGTGCTGCTTTAACCTTCTCAAGACATCTAACCTTCCCTCACACCCACTTGCATCCCTGATGCCTAAAATGAAAACACAGGAAAGGACACATAAAAGTTCCACCTTGATACGATCACCTACCCTTCTCAAGACTGAACATAGAGGCATCAGTGGGAGGAGTGAAAAGATGTGTCCATGAGCCTGACATCGATGAAGAAAAGCACTCTTTCAATTCAAACATCCTCCTGGGATTTATCACTTCAGTTTGGCTTCCAGGCCCCAGATCTGGTGCTCTAAGGAAATGGAGAACTAGGAGGTAAAGATGTGATTGCTCAGGTTGTGCTCTGATGTAGGCTTCAGGAAAGAGTAACAATAATAATATCTAATACCTATTGATAATCTACTATAAACCAGATGTTTAGAGTATCTTGTGTACTGTGTATGTCCTCATTAATGTGGTCCTCCTAACAACTCTGTGAGATACCCATGGGGGAAAAATCTGAGATACATAGGGATTAAATTAAATGCCCAAAGTCATGCAACCATAGCTATGTTGATTCTTAAAGTTTTATATTGTTCATACTGCTCACCAGGACAGGAGACTAGATAGAGATTTGATGCAGAACCCTAGATAAAAGTTAACTGCAAATTCCCCTAATCCTGGTGAAGGTAATTAAGAGTTTGGTTGAAGCCCCAATCCAGGAGAAAATAGAGCACTACTGCCATGTGCAGTGTATTATACTAGACTCTAAAGACACAATACAACAGAAAATAATACATGGTTCCTGCCTTCCAACATTTTACTTGTATTCTAAAGATAAACTTAGATATTCACATAAAGCAATTAATTAGTAATTAATCCAGTATCCATTTATTCTATTTGACTAAATAAATTTTTGCTGAGAACTTACCCTATGTTACATATTGACTAAAGATGCCAAAATCAGGGTCTGCATTCAAGAAGAAGAAAAATAAGAAAAACATGGAATCTGTTTGAAGGATCTCAAGTTTTACTGGGAAAGAACTTGTCCATAACCAATTAAAATTTCAACATGGTCAATGCACTCAGGCACTAGGTACTCAACAGGAAGAGGTGACCCACATTTCCTAGAAGACCAAGGAATGCTTGCCAAGAAAAGTAAGGCTTCAAGTTGATCTTAAAAAAATAAATCTGCAGCAATTCTATGAACTGAACACTTCTTACTTGAAAACATAAATGTTCCCTCCTAAATAAAACTATCAATTGTTTTTGGATTTTCCTTGGTATATCACAGATATGCAAGCTTGAAAGTACAGTCCATTCATAGACACAATTAAACTTCATATGTTGCAAATCAGTCTAACTTGGGGCATGACATTTAAAAAATCAATTTTGTGAAAGGCCAGCTGCCAGGGTAATGGACGCATGTATCTTCAAATTAGTACCCTTCTGCTGTCTAATACAAAAGCTATGTCAATGGTCGGATCAATACCATTAATACAGAGAATTCTCAGGTTTTATCCCTTGCAATGCTTTACTTTCATACAGTTCAGAAATCTAAGTATTTGGAAATATAGCATGGGTTATTGTCATTATATATTTTAAGTAACATCGAAATACAGCATTTTGACATAATTATCACTAGTGCCCCACTTCAGCTACATTCATTCTTTCAATATGTTCTTATTGAGAACACACTCTATTAGGCATTGTTCTGGGAACAAAAAATACAAAAGTACCAAAGACAAACAAGATTCTAGTTTGAGGAAGCCTATACTCTATAGAGAAAGAATGATAACAAATA
The DNA here is from genome assembly GCA_963574415.1 of Tarsius wallacei. NCBI lineage: Eukaryota > Metazoa > Chordata > Mammalia > Primates > Tarsiidae > Tarsius > Tarsius wallacei. The sequence continues at coordinate 24,656 of CAUYQG010020529.1, read as the reverse complement.
TGTAAGAAATGAATAAATAAACTAATTTTAGATAATAATAAGCACTATGAATGAAGTAAATAAAACAGGATAGCAAGTAAGAAGATTAAGTAGAGGCTGCAGAAAGACACTACTTTAGCTAGTATGACCCCAAAAGTCCTCTTTGATAATATGACATTTTTATCTAAAACTAGAATAATAAAAAGGAAAGATCTAGTAAAGAGAATTCTAGGCAATACAAACAGGAAGTGCAAAGACTCTAAGAGAGATTATCTTGCAACGCTTGAGAGATGAAAGGAAACCCAGAGTGGCTGGAGAAGAATGGAAAAGAATGAGAGTGGTCAGAGATGAGACCCCAGAAGAAAGCTGTAGGCAGATCAAACAGGGTTTTAGAAAAAAGGGAAGAACTTGGGATTTTCTTCCAATTGTCATGGAAAGTCATTGGAAAAAAATAAGCACAATAACGATGTGATTCAATATAAACTTTGTTCTGTGAAGAAAATTGACTGCAGGAGAAAAGAAAAAGCAGAAAAATCAATTAAGAGACAAGAGCAGTTTTGTATACAGGAGATGATGGCGGATCAAACTAGAGTTGTAGGAGATGGTGAGATGTGATCATTCTTGTCATGCATTGTGGAAGTAGAGTTAGCAACACATTGTAAATTGAGTTTTTGGTTTTGAGGACTGGGGGAATAATAAAGATTAGACTCAGAAAGAAACTGAGAAAGAATTGGAAGGCAGAAAAATAAAAAATTCTATTTTGCTATGTTAAGTTTGTGATATCTATTACACATCTGAGTAAATATGCCAACTAAACTTCTAGAAGTATGATTTTAAAATTCAGAGGAAAGATATAGAAACTAAGACTGATGTTTGGGAATTATCACCATATAGATAGTATTTAAATTCATGAAATTGAATGATATCATAAAATTAAACATATACAGGCATGAAATGGGGACATACATAGACTTCTGTGGACTCAAACATTTTAGAATCTGGCATGAGAGAAAGAGATCAAGAAAGAACATCAGTGAGGAAACCAATAAATGTGACACCATAAAGGTCTAGAGAAGAATTTCAAGAAGAATCAATTTATCAATGATTGCTGTGAGGTCAAGAAAAATAAGAACAGATAGCAAACTTTTGGGTGTGGTAAATTAGAGGGCCCTGGTGACCTTGCTAAGAACATTTCAAATGCTTGGTAGCAATAAAAGTCCTATTAGCAGAGTATGTTAGCTAGCTAATGCTGTGTAACAAACCACCACAAAAGTCAGTGGCTTAAAATAACAAAAATAATTTCTTACAAGTCTGGGGGTCAACTGGATATCTCTGCTAATCTAGGCCAGGCTCAGTTTATCTCAGCTAGTCCAGCTCATTTGCCTACAATACACCAGTGGTATAACCTGGGGGTCAGATGCTCTAGAAAGGCCTCAGCTGCAATGATATCTCAGTTTTTCAGAGTCCCTTAAGCTCCCCAAAGTCAGCCTGACTTGTTTTCAGAATTGTGGCAGGGTCCCAAGAAAGACAGCAGGTGGGCACAAGGCCTCCTAAAATCTCGGCTGGAAATTGACACATCATCTCTTCCTACTGGCTAAAGCAAGTCTACTCTAAAAGCGGAGTGGGTGGAGACTACTCAATTAGAAACCAAAGGATGGGGGTACTGGGAGGTTATTAATTAGAGCAAATAATGCAATTAAGTTGCCATAATTGGGCAAGAGGGTTGAAAAGAGAATGGGAGAAGAACGCAGAGAGATGGGTACGAATATCTGAAGAATGTTGCTGCTAAAGGTAACAGATAGGTATAAAAGTTAGAGATTCTGTGGGGTCAGGGTTCCATTTAATATGTCTACTTCATTTTTGTTTTTAAGGAAAGATATGAAAGAATATGTTTATAGCCTGATTGCGATGATTCAGGAGAAAGAAAGAAGACAAAGGATACCCATGGGAACAATCAATGAGTAGACAGGGTGGAATTGGAAAGATTTTTGGCCTTACACAGGACCAGTGACATACCTTCAAGAGTAACAGAAGGGACAGAAGGAGCAGAGCATGTTCAAATTTGATATTCCTCACATTAAATTGGATGTTAATTTCAGAATTCTTAAGGATTAAGAATATTATACCAGCTCAGGGAAATCTTGCTTTTTAAAAAATGCACCTGCTTACAAATCAAAACTACATAGAATTGTTTATGCCAGGGGAGTTTACTCCTGCTATGAAATAAAGCTTTGAGAGGCAAAGACAAAATGAGTTCAGAAGAATTACCTGGGATCAGTGTCGTGATTCAGGAAATCAAAATATTCTAAAATTTTTTAAAAACTTGTGGATAGGTATCTAGTGAGGTAAACTATGTCCTTAGAGGAATCACTCTTTAATGCAAACTGCTGATTTGAATCCATTGTACAAACTTGCATTATTACTATACACCTAGGGTGTTACATTTGAGTATGCGATATTGCAATGTTCTTTATTTCATTAATCACTTGGGAAATTGAAATTGTCATTCATTTAAAGATCACTTAAATTTACAAACTACTGCATGCATGAGAAATTTGTCAATTCACTGTGAAGAGCTATTGAACAAATTGCCCATGACGTGGGTCAAATATCTTTGAGTGCCAAATACCATTTAGGCAAATTAGTACAGATGGAAGTGGTTAGGGGAGAATAATCTTCACAAAATTAAGCTTTTAAAACCTGAATTTATTATGTAGTTTTTACAAAATTTTAGGAATTTAATTGCAGATTGAGAGGAAGCTATGTATGGCTGACAATGAATTTGACATGTATAGTGACAGTTTCAAAATCAGAAGCAATCAATGTTTCTTTCAAAACCAGGTTATAATTTCACTGGGAACTCATGCTGATTAAATATCTGAAAACTGAATTGTGTGTGTCAATTGTTAAGCTCTCATTTTATTTTGAGTTGAAGGCAATACAGAATAATTTCTAGGTCAGGAATAGAAGCTTCCTAGTTTCAAACGCCTCCCTGTAAAATCCTCCCTGTATATGACTTCATCCTGGGTCGAATGACTCAGGTCACCCTGAGGACCCTAACAGGACAGGGTCATAAGCATCTACAGACAAGGTAGGCTTCTTTAAGGAGTTTCTGGCTCTACCTGCTGTCGAAGAAGACATTCCAAAATCAAAGCTGTTCCAGAGTCCTTCATCTGGCTCTAGGAATGTCTGATTGTACCAAAGTCATCACACTGAGAGGGGAATGAGCAAGTGGTATGAGGAGTGAGGAAGAGTCATCACAAATAGAACTATCGACTACCAAGAATACACAGGACCAGAAAAGGAAGTCTCAGTTAAACAGACCAGAGGCAGGTAAGAAATAAGGTAAGTTGAATTGACTTTGGTAAACTTCACTGAGCATCTACCATGAATCAGACATGGTTCAGAAATGGATATGGGAAGGGGGCACAAGGCAAAGGGACTATGAAAGCATACAATATGAGTGGGATGCTATGGTAAGGCCAGACACAGGATTCCATGAGCACCCAAAGGAGGAACACTTAACTTAGTGAGGATTTGCTGGGAGGGTTGTGTCTGGTGATATGTTGCCTGAATTGTATCTTAAAGGAATGGATAGAAATTAATGAAATAAAATCGAGGATTTTGAAGCAAGGCAAAGCAAAGATCCCAGGACATGAGGTATCATAATGTCTACATGAAAAGTACAAGCAGTAAGGCTGGAGTGTTTAACAGATGACATCATGGAGAACACTGTTTGCTAAGTCCGAACTCTGTTCAGTAGATAATGACAACTCCTTTCATATTTGTTAAGGATGGGGTGAAGTGATTTTAAAGGATCAAGTCTGGAGACCAAGAAATCAATGAGGAGTAATGAGTAAATATATAAAAAGGAAGGGCCCCATAGGGGAAAAAAATGATTGTAAAGTCATGTTGGCAGGATTTGGCAGATATATGGAAGCACAAGCAATTCTATAAAAAGAGGGGTGGGTTAGGGAGGTGATCGCTGCAAGAGATGCAACACCAACTGAAACACACCACTATCAAGAGGCCTGACAGGAAAGCAGCTTTCAGCTGTAACCTCGGCCCTGGAAAATCACGAAATACTTCCCCTGCAAACACAAGTCCACATGGAGAGGAGCCCAGAGGCCTGCAGCAACCACAGCAAATAGAGAGAGGTCTTGTTTTATGGTGCCTTGCTTGATTGTGTTCTGTAGATAGTGTTTTTAGAAATTAAAAACTTGTGGCTTGTGGCAACCCTGCATTAAACAAGTCTTTTCAGCATAATTTTCCCAACAGCATGTGCTCACTTCGTATTTCAGTGTCACATTCTGGTAATTCTCAATATATTTCAAATTTTTTCATCATTATTATATCTGTGATGGTGATCTGTAATCAGTGATCTTTGATATGACTAGTGTCATTGGTTTGGGGCACCACAAACCCGTGCTCATATGAGATGGCAAACTTCATAAATGTGTGTGCTCTGACATCTCTTCTGGCGTAAAGCAATGGTGTGGCTGATTTGATCTTCTATCCATACCACCATCCTCTCTTAATATCAGTAATAAGGCTGTTTCACTTTCTTATCATTTACATGTTCTCTGAAATAGCACTTTTAATTTTCTTCAAAACTTTTCCTTTGCAGCCACAACTTGGCTAATTATTTGTTGTGGGAGGCCTAACTTTTGACCTCTCCTGGCTTTCAGCTTACCTTTCTCAATGAGCTTCATCATTTCCAGCTTTTGATTTAAAGCTGGATCTGTATGACTCTTCCTTTCACTTCAAGACTCTTTCTCTCACTGTTGGCCTAATTTCAATATTGTTGTGTCTCAGGGATCAGGAAGGCCCACAGAGAAGGAGACATAACATAAAAGTGCAAGGTGCAGCAAGTGCTGCTGAAGAAGCCGCAGCAAGTTATTCAGAAGACATAACCAATAGCATTGATGGAAGTGTCTACACTAAAAAACATTTTCAGTGAAAATAAAACAGCTTTATATCACAAGAAGATGTCATTTAGGATTTTCATAGTTGGAGAGGAGAAGTCAATGCCTGGCTTCAAAGAGGACAGGCTGACTCTTGTTAGGGGCCAATGCAGCTGGTGACTTTCAGTTGAAGCCAATGCTCAGTTGCCATTTCAAAAATTCTCAGGCCATTAAGAGTAATGTAAATCTACTCTGCCTATGCTCTAGAAATGGAACAAAGTCTGGATAACAGCACTTCTGTTTGCAGCACGATTTATTGAATACTTTAAGCCCATTGTTGAGACCAGAAGAAAAAATTCCTTTCAAAATACTACTGCTCAGTGACAATGCATCTGGTCACCCAAGAGCTCTGACAGACATGTATAGAGAGATGAATGTTGTTTTCATGCCTGCTAGCACAACATCCATTCTGTAGTCCATGATCAAAGAGTAATTACTACTTTCCAGTCTTACTATTTAAAATATACGCGTTAAGGCTATCACTGCCATAGATAGTGGTTCCTCTGATGGATTGGGGAAACATAAATTGAAAACCATCTGAAAAGAATTCACAGTTCTAAATGTCATTGAAAACATTTGTGATCCATGGTGGGGGAGTCAAAATATCAACGTTCACAGGAGTTTGGAAGAAGTTGATTTTATCCCTCGTGAGTCAGTGGTGTGTTCAAGACTTCAGTGGAGGAAGTAACCACAGAAGGTGGTAGAAATAGTAAGAGATGGGCACCATAGTTGGGTCCATGTTTTTGCTATTGTGAATAATGCTGCAATAAACATGCATGCACAGATTTTTTTATAGAATGATTTGAGTTCCTCCAGGTATATTCCCAGAAGGGGCATTGCTGGGTCATATAGAAGGTCAATTTTTAGATATTTTAGGAATCATCACACTGTTTTCCACGAAAGTTGCATTAGTTTACACTCCTACCAACAATGTAGAAGTGTTCCCTTTCCCCCGCATCCTCTCCAGCACCTGTTGTTTTCTGAGTTATTGATTATGGCCATCTTGACTGGAGTTTGGTAGTATCTCAATGTGGTTTTAATTTTCATTTCTTTGATGATTGGTGAGACTGAGCATTTTTCATAAAATGTGGTACATATACACAATGGAATATTATGCAGCCATAAAAAGGACAAAATTATGGACTTTGTAGCAACCCGGATGGATTTAGAGTCTATCATATTCAGTGATCTGTCACAGAAACAAAAAACTGAGTACCACATGTTCTCACTTATAGCAGACCCTCAACATTTACCATAATACTATAAGAAGGGGATTGGCAGTAGCGAGACACTGCTAGGGGAGGATGGGGAAGCATGTAACATCAACAAGGAACCTGATCTCAAACCAGTTGAAGCAGGGACCAAAGGAAGGACCAAACTTCACCTGTACAATGACCACTTATCTACCTAATCCTGAATTGTACCTCACATCTTTAAAATAAAATAAAACAGGAAAAATTATCCAAAGAAAGAAATAGCAAGAGAACTAGAATTAAAAGTGGAGCCTGAAGATGTGACCAAATTGCTGCAATCACATTATATAACTTGAAAGGATGAGGAGTTGCTTCTTGTGGTTTCTTGAGATGAAGAATACTCCTGGTGAAGATGCTGTCAACATTGTTAAATGACAGCAAAGGATTTAGAATATTACAGAAACTTAGTTGATAACACAGCAGCAGGGTTTGATAGGATTGACTCCAATTTTGAAACAAATTCTACTATGAATACAATACTATCAAACAGCTTTGCATTAGACAGAGAAATCATTCTTGAAAGAAAGAGTCAGCCATTGTGGCAAACCTCATTGTGGTCTTATTATCAAAAATTGCCACAACCACCCCACTCTTCAACCAACCAATCAGCAGCCACCAATATAGGGCAAGACCCTCCACCAGCAAAAAGATTGTGACTTGCTGAAGGCTCAGATGATTGTTAACATTTTTAAGCAATAAAGGGGTTTTTTTTTGTTTTAGGGGAATTTTTTTGAGTCAGGGTCTACTGTGTTGCACAGGCTTGAGTGCTATGGCATGATCATGGCTCACCACAACCTCAACCTCCTGAGCTCAGGTAATCCTTCCACCTCAACCTCCCAAATAGCTGAAACTACAGGCATGTGCCACCATGCCTGGCTAATTGTTTTTTTAATAGAGACGAAGTCTCACTATGTTGCCCAAGCTGGTCTTGAACTCCTGGGCTCAAGCGATGCTTCCATTTCCACCTCGCCAAAGTGTTGGGATTACAGGCATGAGCCATTGAGCTTGGTGCAATAAAGTATTATTTTTATTCTTTTTTTTTTTAGTTTTAGATTCAGGGGGTACACATGTGTATTCGTTACATGGACATATTGTGTAGTGGTGGAGATTGGGTCTCAGGTAGCCCATTCCCCAGATAGTGAACATGGGCAATTAAGTATTTTTAATTAAGGTATGTGCATTGCTTTTTTTAGACATAATGCTATTGCATTGTGTGCTTAATAAATAGCTGTATAGTGGTATAGTGTAAACATAACTTTTATACACACTGTGAGGTCAAAAAGTCTGTGTGACTCACTCTATTTCAGTATTCACTTTGTTGTGTTGATCTGGAACTGGAACCAAACCCACAATATCCTTGAGGTATGGTATCTGTACCATAAGAAAACACCTAGAGCATTTTATTCATGGAATCACAAAGGCATATGTACAATGAAATGCACCTTGGGACATCTGAAAGATAAAATGACATAAACCTACTAGGACTGTTTGAGTTAGTAGTCACCATGTCACATTAATATCTACAGACTATAGATAAAATTATACGATCATTCAGGCTGAAATAGTTTGTTCTTTGGCAGGTCAAATAACATACAGGCAAAACCACTAATCTCCACATTCAGCTATTGCTGTCACCAAAAAAAAACTGAACTAGACTCAATTTGACAACCTCAATTTTTATTTATCCTCATCAATAAAATCCAATATTTTTCAGTGTTTCAGCTCTTTCTTAAATAGTTTCCAATAACCTTTGGTTACTTTGAGGCAACTAGTTAAGTAAAGCCATTTAAGAATGTGTTAACTGAGCAAAATAACTTTTGGAGTTGGAATTTTGATAGTTTGAATGATATTAGAAATGCTAATAATTAAAACATATTGAATAAGTCATTTACCATTTTTGTTCAAATATGGTAAAACTTTATAAAGTGTAGCCTAAATACATTCAAGCCAATATTTCATGAGATCCCATTTATGGAAAAAAAATCTTCTTAGGCTGTAAAACCACCCAATTCTTTTCTTGGAAGACAGGACTGAAATACCAAAGCTTATTATCTAACCTGAAATCTAGTACTCTTTGAAAAGCTTTAAAAGACATAGCTTAGACATATTTTTCAGCTGTCCTGGGTACAGCTAAGTCTTTTTTTTTTAATTGTGAAATTCCTTTATCTGGGTTGTCATGGTATATACCCATCCTGCTCCTGCAGTTATTATAAAGCCAAATTTCTAGTAATTAAAGAGACAACGACCCATGTTACAGCTGTAAGCCCAGCTCACTAATGGGAAGGGAAACTGCTCACAGAGACTGAAATCAAATCCTTTTAATGGGCTTTCAACTTGCCCGGGAGGAGGAGATCTATTCCAAGCATAAACACAACCTAACGGAGATAGTCTTTTTATGTTGCTCTTAAATGTCTAATGGGTGATCCACATCAGCTGTGAACTTGTGAACCTAGAAGGGATTTGGGGGTATTTATAAGTTCAATACAACATAGTACACACACACACACACACACACACACACACACACACACACACATCTAATATAAGCGTAGCCATTGCACTAATGTTGCTGTAAAACCTACCTTCTAGTATTTTTAGGTTCTAAGACCAAAGATTTTATTTTTAAATTTACAACAAAAGATAACCACAAAATGGACTGTAGTGACTCTACAGAATCAATAGCTATTCACCTTCACCCAAAAACATTTAGGAACAGAATGGCACATGCTATTTTGTACTGTTGAATTTTTTAGTTAGATATGTGTATTCCTGTCTTCTTTTAAAAACTCTATATAATCAATTCATGCCTTAATAGCATACATCCTTCATAATGTTGATATTTTTGAAAAACACTTCAATCTTGAAAGTGCTGGTTGAAATCTTTTGTTAGGTCCTGGAGACTAGTAATTCCAAAACTTCCCAACAAAGTGTTCAAATTCTCATACTTAAATTCTCATATTTAAGCCTCTATTTATGAAGAAAATATGGTCTTGAAAAGGTCTGTAAAACCGGAATTTATAAATAAATTATAATGTATTAAATAACTGGGGAATTGGTCAGTTAAGTAAAACACATAGTAAACCCTTTTAGATGATGAATCCTTCAGATATATTAAAGGACAATACTTTAATATATCAGTTTTGTAAAGTTAGATTCTGTGTTTGAGATTTTCTTAAACTGGGGCAGCTTTGCATATTTTCTTGCTGAGGAAGAAATAATTCCAATTGCATGATTTGAGACTTTGGTAAGATTGCTCAATATTTTTAACACTGGGTAGACTGCTTTTTAAAAAGTCACTTTTATGGTGACTGACAGATTAATACCTTTATTCCCCACTTTGGTTACCTCAAATATTGATGTATCAGGAACAGTTTTGACTGTAAACAACAGAACATGTTTCAACCAATATATTTTTTAAAAGACTGTATTAAAGTATATAAGGTCACTCATAAAATATGAGGGAAGGCTGGAGATGTCAGCTCACAGACTACATAGTCTAGAAGAATAGCTGAATTATACCAATAGAAAGCTCCAGTAGAGGTCCCACTGCCTCCACTGCTGCCTGAGTTTGCACGACCCACCCAGAGCATGGGACTGTAACTCCAAAACAACTTGCTTTTGTGACCTCTGATAGTTCATGGTCTCTCCATTGCCCTTAGAAAGCTGAATTCCCTGTGGTATGACCACTTCAAGTCATTTTCTTCTGAACTGAGTCCCAAGTTGCTTTCTTTCAACCAGCATTCTAGTTTTAATGGAGGGTAGGAAACCATTTCTGTCTTCCTCCTTAAAATGATATAAGGTGAGAGATTTTAGAAGGGATATTCAGAAGGGACTGGGAAGACCATAAACAAGATAAATGTTCACTAGACTCTCTGCATAGCATAAATATACTCTATTTTCCCATGCCTAAGCTTCCAAGCAGTAACAACCACACAACAAATGTTCATATCTGACATAATGTAGCTACTGTTTTTAAAAATGAAAATGTACTTGCTATTTCCCTGGAAAAAAAGGACAATCTAACAAGTGATTGGCTGTTGCATCCAACTTCAAGTCCAGGACCAATTGACGCCATTCTGATATCCAACAATTGGATAAAGCAGATGGGTCAACTGTCACTGTTAAAGATAGTGAAATTAAATGGCTAAATAGCAAAGGAACCATAAAGAGACAGAGAGGTAAATTAGTTAACACAAAATTTTTGCACGTTTTCAGAACAATTAGCCCCCGTGAATAAAGATTTATCTGTGCTACTAAAAAATGGAGGATTCCACAGTGATGTTAGTGGAATAGGCCTTAGGAGATGCCACCATGGTCTGCCACCATGACTACTTTATTTATTTCTCATTGAGTAAACACAATTGTGGCTGGGGAATGATTGGGGACAAGGTGGTCATCATGCATACCTAATTATTGAAAGCCTCTTCTGTGATGGATGGATACTAGCTTTAATGGAGAGTAGGAAACCATTTCTGTCTTCTACCTTAAAATGAAATAAGGTGAGAGATTTTAGGAGGGGTATTCAGAAGGGGCTGGGAAGGCCATAAACAAGATAAATGTTCACTAGACTCTCTGCATAGCATAATATACTCTGTTTTCCCATGCCTAAGCTTCCAAGCAGTAACAAACATACAACACATGTTCATATCTGACATAATGCAGCTGCTGTTTTTAAAAATGAAAATGTTCTTTTCCCCAGAAAAAAAGAACAATCTAGCAAGTAATTGACTGTGGCATCCAGCTTCAAGTCCAGGACCAATTGACTCCATTCCAATAGCCAGCAAGTGGATAAAGCAGACGGGTCAACTGTCACCATTAAAGATACTGAGATTAAATGGGTAAACAGCAAGGTACCACAGAGAGACAGAGAGGTAAATTAGTTAACACAAAATTTATGAATAGTTGCAGAACAATTAGCCCCCATGAACAGAGATTGCTCTCTGCTACTAAAAAATGAGCATTCTCCAGTGATGTTAGTGGAATAGACCTTAGGGGATACAACTATGGTCTGCTACCATGACTACTTTATTTAATAGTTCATTGAGCAAGCACAAGTGTGGCTGGGGAATGGTTGGGGACAAGATGGTCATCACACACACCTAATTATCAAAAGCCTTCTCTGTAATGGATGACATTTGCTGGATATTAATATATTCCCATACTACCTTATCTGAAAGAAGCATTCACCTATTTCTCTCCCAGACCTTCTTTTTGCAAACCCTCTTGTCTGTCTGCTCAAAGTCCCTGAATAATCAAATCAAAGCATTAGCACCTCCCCATGAATTTGTAAATGCGTGCCTCAGGCATCTGTCCTTGTAGACCTAGACAAAGTGAGTATGAACCATGCCATTCCACTGCTATACACCGAGAGGACTCCCTTTCCCCAGTCCTGAGCCTCCTCAAAGTGGAATTACACTTCTACAACAGCCCACTGCCAGCTGGTACCTGTATAGGACTAACAAATTTACTTTTAACTTTTGCCTTCTTCAGTCAAAGGTCACAGGAAACAAAGGTCATTGGCATGGGAGGATGGAGGGGTGTCAGCGAAGTGAGGAGGCATATGCTAAGAATGTGAACTACCTGCTGGTGAAATTTACTATATGTCATATTAAAGCATAGACCTAGTTTGCCAGGGAACATAACAACCTATTCCAGTTGTCCCAGAACAATTACTAGTGGTGCCTCTTTTACTTTCAAAGTGGCCTGCTTTGGATAATAAATTATATATTCACCCTACATGTACACTCTTTCCGCTTGATGATAAAGTGCTTAGGGCATGCTTAACTTTTCTTCTGGGTGAATTGTCTCACCAAGTTATCCACGTGTATGATAATGTGCATCTCAAGCATGGCCAATGGCCAACTGTTTAAACTCTACCAGGAAGTATTAGCAAGAAGAGAACGATTACTTGCCAAAGAAGGCATGGTTTTGCTCCAAATCTCCAAGGATCTCTGCCATGACTCTCCTATCAGTGATTTCCACAAGCAACTCAATGTACTTCATGTTACCCCAGGTAACACCACCTTAGAGACTCCCACTATTTTGTTAGCTTCCCTGGGGTGGAAAATTATCACCTAGGCTAGGCTTTAACGCATCCTGTCTAGCACCTAGCCTAGTTGCAAGGCTTCCTCTTAACTTACTTAACCACAAGTCTTATTTATCCCCTAACAACACCAACCACAAAAAATTCCCCCCAAGTCCTAGAACTGCCCTAGCCTGTAAGCGGTAGTGGGCTTCAGTTTTCTGGAGTCCTCTCCACAGGTTCTCCACCTTGGAATACACCTATGTTGCTATTGAGCCACCCGTCTCCCATCTCTCTTTTCCTATCCACTCGTTTTCTTAACATAACACTACACATACTTTGAACACCCCCATGTACTCTAAGTCATAAAAACCAAGTGGCAGAATAAATCACACTGCAGCCAAGCTCAGCTAGAGATTCTGCCCTTGATCTGGGGCCCTCTTGAATCTGGAAGTCTTTTGAGTGATTGGGTAAATTATTCAAAGCCTCACTCCCACAGATGATATGGATGATATGCATTTCTGCAATGTCCAAATGTGCCCACCAAACTTATGCCTCATTATAAGCAGTATGGTATATAAAGTGTACAACTTTGACATTTGTTTTGAAGGGAATATCCAGTCACATCCCTTAATAGTAGATCATGTCCCTTAATAGCAGATCCATTAAAAAGTAAATGGAGCTGGAGGCCCACATATTTTCACGCGGTCTGTCTGTCTCCCTGTGGCACTGTACACTGACACACTAGGTCGCCTGCTATTCCCTGATATCCTCGTCCTTTCAGCATGGTGGCATCAACGTAGAAGAATAAGAGAGGTCCTTTGGAACTGCAAGAAAATCAAGGTGCCTGAAGATTACTTTTTTTATGAATCTAAAGAGTTAACATGGCCCTGAGATAAGATGAGGAAAATGTATTGCTTTCCCTGTAAAATAAAAGAAAACTGTTTCTGTTGTTCTCTGTCTATTGGAACAGACAAAAAGTAAGAGCTGTATAGTAGATGCCGGAGACTTAGTTAATTTGTTCCAATAAAGAGATAACATCTGGAACAGCAAATGAAAATTAGTCACTCTCTGAATAAGCTGATGAAATCCTGTCACATTTTTTCAAGACTAATATGCCTTCTGAATGGCCAAACAGGTAAGTTAAATGAGCTTTCTGGTCATTAACATTGGCTTCAAGTCGGTGTCCAAGACCCTGAACACAGTTACCCTTCTAGTTTGGAGAAGGTTAGGTGGAAGATTTAAGTAAAGTCTTATATTATCTCAGAACCTTCCCTCAGGTATACTATGTTTCCTTTCTTTTTTCATTGTTAGTCTCTCTCTCTCTCTCTCTCTCTCTCTCTCTCTCTCTTTTCTCTCTCTCTCTCTCTTTTTGTAGCAGAGTGCCTTGTTCTGTTAACTGACTTAGTCCTTAGAACTTAAAAATCCCTGTGACTCTCAGCCATGGTGGCCCAAGACAGGCATCCTTTAACGCAGACCTAGACCTAGAATCTTTATTACTTTATTTGGTTGATTTGGGTTTTCTAGTTCAAATGAGACTTTAGTAGGTGCCTATCTATTTCAGTCTTAATGATCCCACCTCCAACTATGTTTACTGATTATATTATTCTGATCATGACTGTAAAATATAAGAAAAACCAAACTCTTTTTCCTACTCTCACACTCAACATGGAACATTTCTGACACCAGATACATGGTGTTTGTTGTTGTTGTTGTTCCCATACTTCAAGCTTTCTAGTGGACACCCTCAAGCTGTTCTCCAATTCAGTTAAACTCTGACATTAGTTGGAGTGACAGCAGACCCCACAGGTTAAGCACTCAGTCCCGCCAAACTGCCCCCACTTCAAATGCCAATCCAAGCAGTAGGTTTCCAGGTTACCCACAGATTCTATCTGACTTATGTATAAATCAGTTTCTCCCAGTCCCCTGCTCATATTTTATTTGCTGGAGTAGCTCACAGAACCCAGAAAAACAGTTTATGTGCTATGGTCAATTAATTACAAAGGGTATTTTAAAGAATACAAATAAACAAGCAGATAAAGAGTCAGAAGGGCAAGACTCTGAAGGGTCCCCAGTGCAGGAGCTTCTGTCCCTGTGGAGCTGAGATACCCAACCCTCTCTGCGTGTAGATGTATTCTTGTTCACCACCCAGAAGCTCTCCAAACCCCATAGTTCAGGGATGTTTATGGAGGCTTCATCACATAGGCATGATCAATGATTAACTCAATATCCAACCTTTCTTCCCTTTCCAGAGAATGAGGGGTTCAGCTGGAAGTTCCAAGCTTCTAGTCATGGCTTGGTCTCCCTGGAGACCAGCCTCCATCCAGGATCCCACCAAAAGTTGCCTCATTAAAACAAAAGATGCTCCTGTCACCCAGGAAATTTCAAGGGATTGGGTTGTTTGTGTCAACAACCAGGGTCAAAAATAAAATACCAGGATAAAAGATCCTCTTAGCCCTGTAGTGCTCAGGAAATTACAAGGGCTTTAGGAGCTCTGTGCCAGAAACTGGGGACCAAGACCAAAGTATATATTTCTTATTATGAATCACAATATCACAATGTCTTTACCTCGGCTGCCTCTAATGGAAACCATGACCACTATTCCATGCCTCTCTGGAATCCATCATTTCCATGGATAAGCCTGTTTCAGTGGCATTTCAATAGCATTGCAGTGCCCTTTATCTCAAGACAAGAAAGAGCAAGCACAACACTGCTTATCAAATAGTCTGTTTTTCCGTCACTAATAAATTTTATATGAATAATTTTTTTTAATATCTTAGAGGGCAGATCTTCCAGGTTCTCTAAGGGCACATAAAGAGTGAGTAAGTTGATTTTTAAAAGTCACTCCAAACTTTCTCTTTCTTTGGATTTCTTTTCCTACATTATAATCAAAAAATTTATGTCATCTCATGACTGATGTTGTGCCAGCTCATGCTTGTAATACCAGCATTTTGGGAGGCTGAGGCAGGAGGATCTCTTGAGTCCAGGAGTTCAAGACCAGCCTGGGCAGCATAGTGAGATGTCATTTCGATAAAAATTAAAATCAAAAAATTAGCCAGGCATAGTGTCACATGCCTGTAGTCCCAGCTACTTGGGAGGCTGAGGCGGAAGGATCACCTGAGCCCAGGTTTCAAGCCTGTGGTAACCATGATCGTGCCAATGCACTCCAGTCTGGGCAACAGAGTGAGGACCTAACAAAAAAAAATGTCATCTCAACTTCATTTAGAACACGTTACCAAAGTCCCATGTTTTTCTTAATTAACTAAGCTAGTAATTATACTTCTTCTCAGTATAGAGTAAGAGTTCCAATCCAATAAATTCAACTTTATCTAAAAGTATTTTCTTTTCCCACCTTGTGTAACATCTCTGGTATTTATTTCCATATAGTCTCCATTTACTGTTACAAATTAGAAAGTATCATCATTCCTTTGGTGTGGAAGCTTCCTCTACAGGTTTGACAATAAATTGGCCCAGCAGGGTATATTGGGTACAAGTTTGGTCACACTTTAGAAGCAACGAGAACAAAGGGAAAGAGACACAAGGAGAATGAGGAATATCTGGCAAAGTCATTGCTTTGGGTGAAGTAGCTACAGTGTCCTCAAGCAAAGAAGAAAAAGTATCCTTGTATAGGAGAGAAAAGAATGATTCCACAAGCAGAGAAGGATCAGTAAGGTTGGGGTAAAAGGTTCTCCCAGTCATCCAACCCTCTCACACAGTCTCATTCCTGCTCTCAGGCATTCTATTTCCTGTCCAATGTCAAAATTTTGATAAAAGAGAAACCTGGCAATTCTATGAATTCAGTTATGACATAATTCAGCAACCAAAACTATTACAGTGTTATTTAAGTTATTTCAGCCTTAGAGTTAAAAGGGTAAAAATATTACACTACTACATTCATAGAAATAGCTTGATGTTTGATCATGACTCAGTTGAGAATTTAAGACTTTGAGTAATATTAATTTTTCCTTAAACTCTGCAGTGTACCCAGATATCCTCTCTTCGGTCTTAATATTCCATGTTCCCTTCATACTATTCAATACTAGGGGTCTTTGGTCCTACAAATTATTTCCTTCAGTGGTAACGTCCTTCAGACAACCATTGGTTATAATTGGTTGTTTCACCACCGCCAAGAATCCTGGACTCTGAGACTAACTAACTCTTCCCGGCTTTCTAGCTCAGTCTTGTCACATACTCATTTCCTTGATGATCTGTTGTCTGCAACCACCCTTGTTAGCAAATTCTGCCTCACTTTGATAGAAAACAGCAGCACCCATCCCACCTCATTAAAGCATTAAGCAGAACAGTATCCATTAAAGAATATTGAAGAGCTCACAGAATGCTGGAAGAACCAGTGAATCGGGCCTAGAAGTTCTGGAGCTAGGAAAAATACCAAAATCACACTCCTGAGCTGCTCTTAGGCACAACACCCCTCACTGATGGACTTGGGGGGTATGTTTTGAACCAAAGGCACTAAGCCCAGAATGTGCATCGTTGTGACCTCTGAAAGCCAGACGTCCTTCCCCCTTAATCCACCCTCCTTATCATCAAGATGTGTTCTATCAAGAGAGTGGGGAGACAGCCCACAGAATGGGAAAAAATATTTGCCAACTTTGTAACTGACAAAGGCCTAACATCTAGTATCTAACATTTAGAATCAACTCAAAAGTGCCAAAAGGAAAAAAAAAAGGCCCCATTAAAAAGTGGGCCAAAGACATCAATAGACACTTCTCAAAGAAAACATACAAGCAGCCAACAGATACATGAAAAAATGCTCAGTCTCACTAATCATCAAAGAAATGCAAATTAAAACCACACTGAGATACCACCTAACTCCAGTCAGGATGACCATTATCAATAACTCAAAAAACAACAGATGCTGAAGAGGATATGGGGAAAAGTACTTGGTGGGAGTGTAAACTAGTGCAACCTCTGTGGAAAACAGTGTGACAATTCTTAAATGACCTAAAAATTGACCTTCCATAGAACCCCACAATCCCCCTTCTGTGAACATACCCGGAGGAACTCAAATCATTCTATGAAAAAGATACCTGTGCATGCATGTTTATTGCAGCATTTTTCACAATAGCAAAAACATGGAATCAACCATGCAGCCCATCGAAAGTGGACTGGATTTTTTTAAAAAGGATGGAATATTATGCATCCATAAAGGAGGACAAAATTATGAACTTCACCGTAACTTGGATGGACTTAGAGTTTATACTACTCAGTGATCTATCACAGAAACAAAGAACTAAGTACCACATGTTCCCACTTACAAGCAGACCCTGTACAATTATCAAAATACTATGAGAAAGGAATTAGCAGTAGTGGGAAACTGCCAGAGGAGGAAAAGGGTGAGTACACTTCATCAATAAGGGTACCTGATCTCAAACCAGGTGAAGGGGGACCAAAGGGAGCCCCAAAGTTTACCTGTACAATGACCAATTGTATACCTAATCCTGAATTGTACCCCAAATCTTTAAAATGAAATAAGATATACTTTAGAGTGTTCCATGTTAGACCTCTTTTACATTCACTTTTTTCCTAAAACAAAAAATTTAAGGATTTTTTATAACAAAAAAATTGCAAAATCACAAATACAAAAGAGACATGAAAATATGTAGCACTAAAACAAATTATAAAATTTAAGAAGACTGATAAATGGCACAAATAAAACCACATCTTTAAAAACCAAATATTTTTATTAAATTATTATCTCTACACTAATTTTTTCTCTACATCTCTGGACAGGTACTCTTTGATTGCTTCATCCTAGGAAATGATTTGGTAATATGATTTTCTATCCAAAGAATAGAAAGATGATTTAGTCTTTTCTCTGGGCTACTTAATACATGGAAAATTTTGATTGGTCTGCCCTGGGCCAACAGGCTCACCACAGAACCTGGTGCTAATATCAAACACCAAGTGAACTCTAAGAGAGAAAACAGAGGAGAGATAGCTTCTCTATTTTTATTGCTGATCATTTAGAAGGGTTTTGTTTTTGTTTTTTTTTTCATTTCACAACTCACTTTTGGTAATGTTATGTACATTTTTGGGTAGTTTTAAAGTAGCAAAAACCTCTATCAAGTTTATTTTATATATGAACTGTAAGACTAAATTTTGGCTTTGAGAATTTCAAATTTTGTTCCTCCTTCAACAAATACTTCCAGTGTCAGGTGTCATAGAGTTGGTTTGTCTGACAGTATGACTCCAGCCATAAACTCCAGGTCCTTTACCAGATGAGTGGATTCCACGGGTCAATGCATTCCTGAAAGCCACTTTTTTTTTCTTTCTTTCTTTAGTTGGAATCTCACTCTCTTGCCCTGACTGGAGTACAGTGGCATAACCAAGGATCACCACAGTCTTGACCTCCTGGCTTAGGTGATACATCTGTCTCAGCCTCCCAAGTAGCTGGGGCTAAAGGTGCATGTCACCACACCTGTTTAATTTTTTTTAATTCTTTTTGTAGAGGCAAGAGACATGTTGTCTAGGCTAGTCTCAAACTCCTGGACTCAAATGAGCCTCCCACCTTGGCCTCTCAAAGTGCGAGGATTATAGGCATAAGGCACCATGAGCCTCCTGGAAGTCATTCCTACACTGCAATGAATAACAACGAATGGCCTATATACATAAAAATATCCCATTAAACCCACGTTTAATGTATCCTCAATTAAACTTCCCCTCGACAGTTTCCAAAAGTGTTCATAGCTATTTTAGTGGCACCCAATATAGAGAAAGTATGATGGAAGAGAGGTTGGAGTGACAGTTACAGAAGTGTCAAAGAATAATGGTTGTAATGTATTACTTTTACAAATTTGCACTGATTATACTGCTAGGAGCACCACCCCTCCCCAGCCAAGGCCTTTTTGGGGGCCTATAGAATTGTGAGATCCATTAATTGCATGGTAAATAAGTCTCTAACCATATGCCTCCACTTCAGTTGCAAAAGAGACTGAGGAAGTAAATTCTGATTTCTGCATGAATTGGTGAGTTGTATAAGGTAAGAAATTTCCCCAGTTGTAGAATGGATATTTTTTAAAGTCTCTAGGTAGGTAAAAGGTAAAGTTGAAATTCTAAGACTTCCAATACCAATTGCAAGTTTGAGAGTTTTCAAATCCACTCTCAGATTCACGAATTCACTAGAAGGACTTACAGTACTCCCTGAAGACTATTATACTCACAGATATGGTTTACAGTGAAAGGACACCAATAAAAAATCAGCCAAGGGACAAGGCACAGGAGGCAGCGTCCAGGACAGTTCCAAGCATGAGACTTCTTCACCTACGCAGTTGTGGATAGAGCAAACTTCTCCCAGGAATGCCTGACAATATACATTGGGGTATTATCAACCAGGTAAACTCACCCAAGCTTAAAATTGGCCCAGCAGGGTATACTGGGGTACAAGTCTGGTCACACTCTGGAAACAATTAGAATAAAGAGAGAGAGAGAGAGACAAAGAGAATAAGGGCTTTCTGGCAAAGTTATTGCTTTGTGTGAAGTAGTTACAGTATCTTCAAGCACAGAAGGAAAGCATCATCATATAGGAGAGGGTGGAATTATTCCACTAGCAAAGAAGGATCAGTAAGGTCAGGTTAAATGTTCTCCAAGCCACCGAAACCTCTCACATAGCCTCATCCCAGCTCTCTAACAAGTTTTTTCTCTTATTGGGGCTTGATCGTGTGGACATGGTTGACAGCTTACCTGACTGACCTTGTTTGCTTCCTTACTCCCTTTCACTGTATTCAGTTTTCAGATGCATTGTTCATTCAATTATTTGACAAAATTGTGCTGAGATGGTAATGACACCAGACACAGTGTCTCATGTCTGTAATCCCAGTATTGGGGAACTGAAGCAGGAGGCTTGCTTGAACCCAGGAGCATGAGACTAGCCTAAGCAACTAGCAAAACTCCATCTCTACAAAAAAATTAAAAATTAGCTGGGCATGGTGGCATGTACCTGTAGTCCCAGCTGCTGGGGAGGCTGAGGCAGGAGGATTGCCTGAGCCCAGGAGGTCAAGACTGTGGTGAGCCATGATTGTGCCACTGGGCAGCAGAGTGAGACCCCAACTCACTAATAATAATAATAATAATAATAACTTATTATTATTATTATTTTCAGGTTAATATTACTCTGCATTGTAGAGAACCTGGAACACCAAGTCCTTGTCTTTTCAGCACACTTGATGTTTACACTTAGAGTCAGTTGACAACCCAATTCTTCCAGAATTCATTGGTAATTATCTTTGTTTTTCACTAAAGTAGACAGTACTCTCCTCGAGACTCACTAGAGATGTCATAAAACCAGTGGATTTAGAAACACCACAGTTCAAATCCTACTCCCTCCACATGCCAGAAATTGTTCTTTCAGCAAGTTTCTTAAACTCCTTCAACTTTACCATTGATGATTGAATGTAATCACATGGGAAATGCTTGACAAAGATCTACTCAACAAACGGTAACTCAACACTATTATTAATAGTATTACTAACACCAACACAAAATCATTTTTGTTACTTATTATACATAGAGTTACAGTGACTGTCCTCTAAAGAAAATGATGAAAAATCCAGTAAGGAAAAAGTGAGACTAACAGTTTTAGAGTACTACACTGGATGACTTTAGAGCACAAATAAAGGCGTCTGAGTCCCCAGCAGTAATTGATGAGCTTTATTCACAAAGGGAGAAAGCAACGTATTTCACTCACACCTCACTAGGTCTGAGTTATGAGGTCTTCTTCATTTCAAGAGAGCTTCCTGTGCCTCACTACCATCCATAAGCTGGTTTTTCATCTTGCACCCTTCATAATGTGAAAAGTTCAAATAAGTATCTGTTAGGTTGACGAACTGAGCCAGTGTCATGGATATGTGAAGAACTGAACAGAAATTAGATTAGAAAAGAAAGTGTTATTATTTATTTAGAAAGTAGGTCAGAGGAAAGGGGTGGATCCACCTCTCCAAGACTGGAGAGAGGGCCAGAGGATCAAAGAAAGCATGGCAGGAATATTTGAGTTTGAGAGCTTTTAAAGCTTCTCTTTTGGTGGGAGGGGAGGGAAGGAAAGCATTCACAGCAGTTGACTTCATGGCAATGGGGTCTGTTTCTTGCATCTCTGATGACCAGATGAAAGGGTGGGCCAGCCAAGAGCACATAGACAAAGATGGGCCAGTAGCTGGATGAGTGAGTCAGTTACAGGTGGTTAATCACATAGACCAGAAGGGCTGGCCTGGTAGCTGAAAGACAGATTCTTGAGAGTTTTTTGGTTTTTGTTTTTTTGTTTTTTGGGTCTTTTCAAATTTTTTATTTTAAAGATGTGAGGTACAATTCAGGGTTAGGTATATAAATGTTCATTATGAGGTACCCTTGTCAATGAGGTGTGCCCGTCCCCTGGCAGTTTCCCTCAACTGCCAATCCCACCCCTCCTCTCCTGGCAGTTTCCCACTACTGCCATTTCCTTTCTTATAGTATTATGATAATTGTTCAAGGTCTGCTTATAAATGAGAACATATGGTACTCTGTTCCTTGTTTCTGTGATAGATCACAGAGTATGATAGACTCCAAGTCCATCCAACCAAGTTGCTGCAAAGTCCATATGTTTGTCCTTTTTATGGCTGCATAATATTCCATTATGTATATGTACCACATTTTTTTATCCAGTCCAATTTCAATGTGCAACATGGTTGGTTCCATGTTTCTGCTATTGTGAATAGAGTTGCAACAAACATGCATGTGCAGGTATCTTTTTTGTAGAATGATTTGAGTTCCTCCAGGTATATTCCCAATAGAGGGATTGCTGGGTCATATGGAAGGTCAATTTCTAGTTCTTTCAGAAATTACCACACTGTCTTCCAAAGAGGTTGCACTAGTTTGCATTGCTACCAGCAGTGTAGATGCGTTTCTTTTTCTCCACATCCTCTCCAATATCTGTTGTTGTTTGTTTTATTAATGACGGCCATTCTTACTTAGGTCAGGTGGTATCTCAGTGTGGTTTTGATTTGCATTCCTCTGATAATTAGTGAGGCTGAGCACTTTTTCATGTGTCTTCTTTTTTTGGGGGGGTGGATTAAATCTTTATTCATATGGAATAGCAATTAGCTAATATAAAGTAACCAGGTCATAGATGTTAGAGTAAGCACAGTTCTTGGTTTTCCCTACCATCACTAACAGTAGGACTGATTTGATAGCACGCCATGGATGACCCGGAGGAAGAGCTGCTGATGAACTGAGGCCATGCTGATGAAGGGGTGCTCTTGGACTTCCCCACGAGGAGGTCACTCATTCAGCCTGTGTCTGATTTTAGGTCCTGGATTAATCAACAGGAAATTCTAGGTAGGAGACCAGGAAGAAGGAAACAAGCAGTGGAAATGACCTAGTGTTAAGCAGGTAAATGAAGGCAGAGTTCTGGAAATGAAACCACCTGGTGTCCCTTTCGGGACGAGGGAGGAGCCGAGCCCAGTCATGGCCTTCTTCCCTCAGGACACGCAAAGCAAGCAGCACAATGCTCACACTTGCAGTATCGTGCTCACAATCAAGGAGGTTATCAGGAGCAAAAACCTTTCCCTTTGTTCTCACCAGGTCTAAACTGTACAAGTCACTGGATAGCATAGATTGAGCCATTTTTGTTCCAGGGGAGAATGTGCAGGCTGATGCCAAAGGCTTGCTGTGCCACCCAACTTTCAGAGCTCTTAGGGTTCACATCATGTCCCTCCTCCTTCCCAGAATGTCTGCTTTTGAGAAGTGTCTATTCATATTTTTTTCCCACTTTTTAATGGGACTGTTTGTTTTTTAATCTCAATGTCTTGTGGCTTGCCTGGGGTTCTGGGAAAGGATTATTGTCATGCATGAGTTCAAGGAGACCAGAGAAACTCCATTTTGGAGACTGTCCTTTCAGGATCTAAATACCTCATAGCAATTGGGGTAATGATCTTTCCATGTACAAGACACGGGCCGCTCCCCACATCTTCCCATTGGGCTGGCTAGGAAGTTCTACCATAGGGTGCTCTTTAAAAGGCTCTTTCCTGTGAAAACTGAAGGAAGAACAGTTTTAGAGTACTACATTGTCTGCTGAAAAATATCACTCAAAACCTGAGCTTGCCTCTGTTTTACCAAAGAAAAAACAGTTAAATTCTCTCAGGAGTTTTTTTGAATTTTACTTCAAAGTAATATTAAACCATTTAAGACAACACTGCATAATTCAAAAGGAAAGAATGGATATGCCGCAGCAAGGGAAATTGTATAATACTGCGGTTTAATGTAATAGAAGTCAGCATTATCTGGATCTTTCTAATCATAATTTCAGCCGTTAAAGCACCAGGGATTCCATCAGTATAGACGCTATATCCTCACTCAATTATGCTGTGCATTAAAAGTACTGGTTTACAGCATCTATTAGAGTTGTCATTACCCTTGTGCCATACTCAATCGACCAGAGGGGTGGAGGAACCCTCTCTCCTGGGGGAGAGCAAAACTAAAAAGCAAATTCAGTGGAATGCATAAGAGGTGCTCCTCGGGAGAACGCTTCAGGTTTCAGTTCATTTCTTCTTAAGATGAGCATTCCCCCCAAAAGTATCAGAGTAAACATCATGCCTCATTAGCCCCTGCCATTTTTCCTACGGCACGTATGTAGGTGTAATGCTGATTAATGGAAAGAAATTACAATATTCAATGACTTTGAATAAGCAATGGGGGAGGCAAACATGTGCTGGACTCTGTGAATAAAAAACTCTCAAATAAGCCATATGAAAGAGGCTAACAGTCCCACCATCTTGGCAAAACATACAGGGCTCTCCTTCCCACGAATAGCTGGACTTGACATGCGATGCTGGGAGTTACTCAGCCTCTTGCATTACTCTGAAGGGACAAAGCAAATCGGGGCAGTTGAAAAAATAAGCTTGTCAGAGACATGTGACATGGAGGACATTCGATCATCTTAAAAGCACATAGGGGAGTTGGATATACAGGCTCTGTAACCTACGAATTTAAAATTCTTTGATTTTACCAATTATTTTCTTCTCAAAAACAGATTTACAGAATTTTCAGACAGAATAACTCCCTAATATAATCAGTCCTGGTCTTCCAACAAAGCTTTGGCAATAATAATAAGAGGTTAAATAAATACAGTGAGTCTTCACTTTAACAATATCAATAGGTTCTTGGAAACCATGACTTTATGTGAAACAACTTATAACAAGACCAATTTGGCCAAAGGCTAATTGATATAAACAAGAGTTAAGTTCCTACAGCATATCTCTAGTTACAAAAACATAATCAAACTTCTAAATAAAGACCCTTCCTTTTCTTTCCTTTTTTTTTTTTTTTTTTTTTGAGTCAGGGTCTCACTCTGTCACCCAGGCTGGAGTGCAGTGGCATGATCATGGTTCACAAGCCTCGACCTTAGGCGATCCTTCCACCTCAGCATCCCAAGTAGCTGGCACTACAGGTACA
>CAUYQG010020528.1:0-13108 GCA_963574415.1 Tarsius wallacei | reverse complement strand
TCGGTGGCTCAGCCTGTAATCCCGCGCCTTGGGAGGCTGAGGTGAGTGGATTGCCTGAGCCCGCGGGTTCGAGACCCGCCTGGGCAGGCGAAACCTCATCTCTACAATAAATCAAAAAAATCAGCCGGGCGTGGTAGCGCATGCCTGTAGTTCTGGCTACTCGGAAGGCTGAGGCGGAAGGATCGCCGGAGCCCAGCAGGTCGAGGCTGTGGTGGCCGGGAGCGGCCACTGCACTTCAGTCTGGGTGACAGAGTGAGACTCCAACTTAAAAAAAAAAAAAAAAAAAAGAAAGAAAAGAGAAAGACCAAGTAAAAATTTGTATTTTATGATTTGATGGAGAGGAAAGGTGAGCAATGCAGATAAGAGAAATACAAATAGTTGTTATATAAGGAACACTGGTTGTGAGTACAATAAGAGAGGTAGCTAGGGAAAGATCACAACTGGCTGAAATATTTAGGAACGTCTTCACTGATGAAGTGGATTTGAGCTGAACCCTATGGGATGGGTTGGTTTAAGAGAGGAGAACAGTTTTGTAAATTATAATTACAGATAAGTGTATGACATAAGGTGTTTGAGGGAAAATAATTGATGATTTCCAGTGTCTTTAGCTAGACACTTGGCAGCACACTTTGGCTATCTAATTTTGTTCTCATGTTCCTATTATTTTTCTATTAACAGATAAGGGAAGCCGGGCTTTGTAGCTCAGCCTGTAATCCCAGCACTTTGGGAGGAAGAAGGGAGAGGATTGCCTGAGCCCGCGGGTTCGAGACCAGCCTGGACAACTTGGTGAGACCTCATCTCTACAATAAATAAAAAATTAGCCAGGTATAGTGGCGTGTGCCTGTAGTTCCAGCTACTTGGAAGATTGAGGTGGAAGGATTGCCTGAGCCCAGCAAGTCGAGGCTGTGGTGGCCTGGAGCGTGCCACTGTCCTCCAGTCTAGGTGACAGAGTGAGACTCCAACTCAAACAAACAAGCAAACAAAAACAGATAAGGGAACCGAGGTTTTTTTGAAAATGAAGTAACTTGTCCATGATTTATAACTTGAAGGAGGAAAGTAAAGATTTTTACCCAGACTCTTACCCTTAGGAAGCATAGATTGTGTTTCAGTGTTGGTTTCAGGCTGGCTCTGCTGCAGAAATAGAGCTGAGCTTGCATATTTTGGCCACATCTTGAAGTAATTCACATTGTGTGAAGAACTTTGGATTATTTTATACAGGCAGTGGATCGCCCTTGAGGCATTTTGCTTAAGCCAATGAAATTAGAGTTGTTTACTTAAGGAAACGTGGTCTCAGTTGCATATAAAAGGGTTTGAAGCAGGGTGATATTAGTGGGAGTTTATTTATTTAGAGATAGGCTCTCACTATGTTGCCCAGGCTCCTCTTGGACACCTGGCCTCAAGTGAACCTTCCGTCTCAGCCTCCCAAGTAGTTGGAATTATATGTGCACACCACCACACCTGGCCCAATAGTGAAAACTTAAAGGATCATGTCAACACCATGAGTAAGACTGAATTGAAGTAAACTTGATGTTTCAGGTCTGGTAAAGTGGTGTTTAGGAAGGTGTTGAATCTGGCCTGGCATGATGGCACACGCCTGTAAACTCAGCACTTTGAGAGGCCAAGGTGGGAGGATTGCTTGAGCCCAGGAATTCAAGACCAGTCTAGGTCACATAGTGAGACTGCATCTCTACAAAAAATAAAAAAACTTAGCCAAGCATGGTGGCACATGTCTTTTTGTCCCAGCTACTCAAAGACTGTGGTGGGAGGATGCCCTGAACCAGGAGGATGGCCTGAGCCAAGGAGGTTGAGACTACTTGAATTGTAATTGTGCCACTGCACTCCAGCCTGGGTGACAGAGTGAGGCCCTAATTGAAATAAAAGAAAAAAGAAAAAAAGGAAAGTGATGATCTGAATAACAGAGTTAGGGAATTCAGGAAGAAAAGAAGGCTTTAGAAGAGTAATAAGAAATCTGACTTTGGATATGAAAATCTAAAGATACAGAAAAAAATTTAATTTTACTTATAGATAAAATTCTAATTTTCTCTGCAATTGGAGACATGAGTGGAGTTTCGGCAATGTTCTAGGCTATTTCAATAGCTAAACATATTCATAGCAGGTGTGAGAAAAGTGTAAGTGGTGAAGAAAGTTGTAAAAATATGGTGGGGAAGATCACTCTCTGGGCATCGACTCCTTAGGTGATCAAGCTGGGCTTCAGGTGGTTCCTGTATGACATGCTAGTCTTTATGACATGCACGTTTTCCTATCCCTCTAGGCCTATGTAGCCAGGACTTTTCAGGAATATTGGACTTCGTCATATGACATGGACTCTTACTATTCACTGAATGCAGGCACACTACATTTAATTTCTCAGATTCTCAGCTTGCTGGATTCCAAAATTGTCATCCGGCTTCACAGCCATGCTACAAGGCTGCGAAATGCTTTGAAAAATGTGCATTGCTAAACAAGCATGAGGTTTCCAGGTTCTGGAAACTTTTTTCCAGGAGATATGCACATCTGTTTAGCGTGTAGTACTCGGATTATTTGCGTCCTTCTTCTTCCCCGTCTGCTTTCTGCCACGGACGGTTACAAACCTGGTCAATAATCGTCCTGGGAGCACATCGTGCCCCCAGCAAGGGACGCAGGCCAGAGACCAGAAAGGCAGGAGGATTTTCGGGGAGGAGCAGGGGAGGGCATGACCCAGCACCTGGCAGCGCCCCCGATTGGCGGAGGAGAAGGTTGTTCCCTCACGGCGGCCGCTGATTGGCTGCGGGAGGCAGAGGCATGACGTCTCAGAAGTTGAGCAAACACCTCCTCCTCCCCGGGCCCCCATCCCAATTTCTGCTCGGTATTCGGAGCCTGCCCTGCCGGGACGCTGCAGCTCGGGGACCAAGACGGCGCCCCAGAGCGGACGAGGTGAGGAGGGGGGGACCCGCGGAGGGCTGAGCAGAGGGGCGGGTGGGCTCAGCCCGCGAGATGCCCTGGAGATCGCCGGCCGGGTTCCGGCGAGGAGCAGAAAGCAGCCGGCGATCTCGGCCTCCCGGGAGGTCCCGGCGCCGCGGGGCGACCGGGAGGCTCGGCTGACCCGGAGGTGGCCAGGCCGAGCGAGGGAGAGAGGGCGGCGTGCGTTAGGGCCTCCCCTCCTTTCCGGACGGGGGAGGGAGGGCAGCCGGCGCAGCCCCATAATTTCTAAGGAGAAGGGAAATGGGGTGGAGATTCGGATTTCTCTTCTTTTCTTTTTTGGCGGGTGGTGATGGTGCTCTTGCTGGGGAATGAAAAAAAAAAAAAAAACAAAAAGGCCGGGCGCGGTGGGGTACGCCTATAATCCCAGTACTTTGGAAGGCGGATGCGAGAGGATTACCTGTGCCCACGGGGTTCGAGACCAGCCTGGGCAACTTGGCGAGACCTGGTCTCTACAATAAATCAGTAATAATAATAATAGGCCGGGTGTGATGGCGCACGCCTGTAGTTCCAGCTAGTTGGAAGACTGAAGCAGAAGGATCCCTTGAGCCCAGCAGGTTGAGGCTGCGGTGGCCGTGAGCGTGCCACTGCCTTCCAGCCTGGGCAACAGAGTGAGACCCTGGCTCAAACAAATTTTCTTTTAAAAAAAAGATGTTGAAGCTGCGGGGAAAAACACTTTCTTACTTGTTACTTCTTGGGCCGCATGCTGATTTGGGATGGCTGGCTGTGGGGATGGTGGTTGATGGAGATTCCGGGACTCGTCCCACCCCCACCCCCTTACCCCTCGTCGGGTTTAACCAGACTCTGATCGCAGACTTCTCGCCCTGTCGCTCTCGGGCTGGCCATTGTCTCTGCGATACAGATTCACGTAGCAAGCTGCCGGGCGTTATGCCTAGCCTAACAGAGACCCGAGGCCCGAGAAAGTTGGGCGCCTCGGGCGTCAGAGATTCCTGACTCCCGATTTCTCGCGGGCCGCGCCCGCCTGCGAGAGTGCGTGCCGGGAGGGGGTACGAGGGGCTAGCGGGTGGCTGCATATGGAGATATGTGCTTTTCAGACCCTGATTTCAGTTGGGGCGGAGTGCGAATGGAGAGAAAGAGAGAATGCATTCGGTGACTTCCACGAGGATGGACACTTTTTCATGTGGTGGGTTGTCAGCGTTTGGGACGTGGGGGAAGGTGCAGCTGCGAGACGTAGCTCAACACAGGACTGCATGGGCATTGATTCGGGCAGTGACAGCCCAATACTTCAAGGAAACAAAACACCGGTGGCACCGCGGTGTTCCTGGGTTTGTGTTTTTGTCACTTTCACTCCCCCTTCTTTTCCCATGAAGATAAATGGGCCTAGGGCTACTTCTTGCTAGTCACCTCATGGCCCTTCTGCAAAGCGAGTTAGATGGTGGACAACTGTTGAAGCTGATTTACTGGTGTACTTGTCTTTCTCGCCAGGAAATAATATTTGTTATCAATCTCACTTGTTACTGGTGACAGTCCTTGAACTTTCATTTGATCTATTTGTAATTGATTTTTTTTCTGACTAGTTCTTTAAGCATTCAGAGTTTTGGAAATAGTCTTTGGGGTTTAAGCAGTCCTTATTTAGCAAAAGTTTGCATTTTTTAAAAATAGTCTTTTATTGAGTCTCTCATAGAAATAACATCACAAGCAGTGGTAAGTTTTCTAGGTGAGACCACAAAAGATTCTATGCAATTCATGGAATTGCAGAAGTATGCATTTGGAATGGGAAACAACGAAAAACGTTATCACCATATTCATCAAATCTAAGATGTCATCAATTATAAGATGCATCCTACTTCAGAGATGCTAAAATATGGAAAAAAGTGTCTTTTTTTGGAGTCAGAATCCCACTCTGTCACCCAGGCTGGAGTACAATGGCATGCTCACAGCCACCACAGTGTCTACCTGCTGGCCTCAGGTGATCCTTCTGCCTTAGCCTTCCAAGCAGCCGGAACCACAGGTGCCGGCCACTACTCCTGGATAATTTTTTTTTGATTTATAGTAGTGACAAGGTCTTGCAAGGTTTCCCAGGCTGTTCTTGATACCCTAGGCTCAGGCAATCCTCTCGCCTTCGCCTCCCAAAGTGCTGGAATTACGGATGAGTGCCACTGCGCTCAACTAAAAAGGTCTTAAATTTGATAAAGTACAGTATAAAATGGTAATTTTTTTTCAGAAAAGGGGGGAATTAAAATGGAGTCACTGTGAAGTCCTCACCACCGTGTGACAAAGAGGAAAGAAAGGCATGTCTCTTCTTAGTGGTGTGGCTGTGCTCACTTTTGAGGAGTGGGCAGACTTGGAAGCTTTTTCTTTTCTTCACATGTATCATTTATGGCATGCCAGGCAGTGCACAGCACTTTATACATATTAACTCAATGACACTTCACAATATCCTGAGAGGTAGGTGTTCATATAACTCTAATTTTGTACATGAGACATATTAAGTTATGACCAAGGTCACAGAGTCAGTTCAGATGCTGAAGAACCCAAACTATGTGTAGCGGAGTCCTCTCCAGGATTCATTCTTTTGAGGTATTCGTCTTCTGTTGTGAGCTCTCAGCTCCATCTATGCAATTGATATAGGTAGTTAATGCAGGTGAATGTCCAGTCTTCCTCCACAGTGTTTTTGTTTTGTTTAGTGTACGCTAGATATTTGTAAGTGTTCTAAAATTTTAATGTTTTTATACTCCACAGTACCCAGTCACTACTATGCTTAATGGAATCAGAATATTAGAGCTGTATGGGACTTTGATATTATACTTCTGTCTGGATAAGGAAACTGAGGTCAGGCAGAGGAACTCCACAGCTGTCCCAGCTGCTACGTCTGGATTTTTCTACCATACTATACTACATTTCATGACATTCATTGGTCTACGAGATCTTGGCAGAAAATATGTCCCTTTGGGGACTGGGGATGATGTCTTTTTTGTTTTCTCTAATGTATAAATCTTTGTAGTGTTTATTTAAATTTGCTCACTTATTTATTCATTCTTTCTTAAAGCATTTGAGGTTTTCTTATGTGACAGTCACTGGGACTGCAGAGTAAAACACAATTCATATCCTCTCACAGTTTAACAAAGAGACAGGCAAGTTAGCAGATAAATGTTTTGGGTTAGACTCCAGTTCAGGACTAACTTTGTGGTGAGCTAAAATTCTGAACTAGAGACCAGGAGAGTAATAATTTATATTTTTTGGATGACTTTGAGTAGCTGACAGTCCAGAGAAAAATATAAATATTCTTAGACAATATTAATTAACACTATTAGACCTTACCCTTAAAGTCCACCTTTTTTAAACTTCTGGCCAAGTATTTTTTATTTTTTATTTTTTTTGAGTCAGAGTCTCACTCTCTTGCTCAGGCTGGAGTGCAGTAGCATGCTTACGGCCACCAAAGCCTTGATCTGCTGGGCTTCCTCCTCAGTCTTCCAAGTAGCTGGAACTATAGGCGTGTGACATCACACCCAGCTAATTTTCTTTTTGATTTATTGTTGAGAAAAGGTCTTGCCAGGCTGGTCTCAAACCCGTGGGCTCAGGCAATCCTCTCACCTCTGCCCCTTAAAGTGCTGGAATTACAGTTGTGAGCTATTGTGCCTGGCTCAGACTATATTTATTAACACTAAAAGATCTCACCCCTAAAGTCTACCTTAAAAAAAAAATTCTGGCCAAGTATTTTATAAAGGGCTTAACATGGAAGCTTTAAAAAAAGTACCCAGGCAACAGGAAGTGAAAGTTTGAAGGCTGGTGTTGCTGCAAGCCCAAGTCTAGTTCTAGCAAGCCTTGGGGTTGGGAGGAATTTGGATCAGTTCTAGTCCATCACCAGGTGCTCTGTTAATTCTGGAACTCATCTGAACCTCTCCAGGGGTATTATGGTCTGGATGCCAAATATCTAGTGTAGGCCAAGACTCATAGCCATGACACCACCTACACTTTTACATGCATACCAGGGCTTCCTAGGAAACCACAGGTTTTTAAATTACTTGCATTTTTAAGTGAACTGGAAGGATGAATATAAATAATTTGCACTTTTCATTCATTAACTTATTTTCTTCATCTCAAGACTACATTAGCCCATTCTTAGTCTCTTAATATTGAATCAAAATGCATGCTTGAATTATTATAAATAATTTGGCATTGAGAATCTCCTCTTGTGATTTGTTAATTTGGATTTGAGTCACAAATTATGTTGTATAGGAATTTATTTTATTTTATTTTATTTTATTTTATTTTTTTGAGTTGGAGTCTCACTGTTGCCCAGACTGGAGTGCAGTGCCCGCTCCCGGTCACCGCAGCCTCGATCTGCTGGGCTCCGGCAATCCTTCCGCCTCAGCCTTCCAAGTAGCCTGAACTACAGGCACGCGCTACCACGCCCGGCTGATTTTTTTGATTTATTGTAGAGATGAGGTCTCGCCAAGTTGCCCAGGCGGGTCTTGAAGCCGCGGGCTCAGGCAATCCACTCACCTCAGCCTCCCAAAGGCGCGGGATTACAGGCTGAGCCACCAAGCTCGGTTTAGGAATTTATTTTAAAGATCTAAAATAGCTGGGCATGGTGACTCATTTCTGTAATCCCAGCACTTTGGGAGGCAGAGGCAAAAGGATTGCCTGAGTCCAGGGGTTTGAGTCCAGGGATTAAAGAACACCCTGGGCAACTTGGTGAGACCTCATCTCTACAATAAATTTTTAAAAAATTATCCAGGCATGGTGTCATGCGCCTGCAGTTCCAGCTACTTAGAAGACTGAAGACCGGGTGCAGTGATTTGCGCCTGTAGTCCCAGCACTTTGGGAGGCTGAGGCAAGAGGATTGCCTGAGCCTATGGGTTCAAGACCAGCCTGGGCAACTTGGTGAGACCTCATCTCTACAATAAAACAAAAAATTAACTGGGCATTGTAGCACGTACCTGCGGTTCCAACTACTTGGAAGGCTAAGGCAGAAGGATTACCTGAGCCTGGCAGGTTGAGGCTGTGGTGGCTGTGAGTGTGCCACTACACTTCTGCCTGGGTGACAGAGTGAGACTCCGACTTAAAAAAAAAAAAAGAAGATTGAAGACTTAGGTGGAAGGATTGCCTGAGTCCATCAGGTCGAGACTGCGGTGGCCATGAGCGTGGCACAGCCTGGGTAACAGAGTGAGACTCTGACTCAAAAAAAAAAAAAAGATCTAAAATGGAGAAAGAGCACATTCCTGACTTTAAAGGTTAAAGATGGAACATTTGAGCCTAATTTCTTCAGTGATAAACTTGTTCTTTACATACGTCCTAATACAAGTGATAAAAATTAGGAGGAGTCATGCCTCGACCTTTTCATCCTTAAGCTCTTGTATTTTGCCTGTGAACCATCCTAGTTAAGTAGGTGATTTGTAAGCTCAAAAAGTGTTCTGGTTGGGTGGATGCCAGGAAAAGGGCTGAAGAAGCTTAAAGGGTTTTTGATATTTGTTGGAAGAATAAAAACCTCTATAAAAACTTCAACTCGGGACGAATGCGGTGGCTCATGCCGATAATCCCAGCACTTTGACAGGCCTGAACCCATGGATTCGAGACCAGCCTGGGCAACTTGGTGAGACCTTATCTCTACAATAAATCAAAAATTAGCTGGGTGTGGTGGTGTGTGCCTGTAGTTCCAGCTACTTGAAAGACTGAGATGGAGGGATAACCTGAGTCCGCAGGTCGAGTCTGCAGTGGCCATAAGCATGCCACTGCACTCCAGCCTGGGTGACAGAGTGAGACTCCAACTCAAAACAAAACAAAACAAAACAAAAACCTCAACTCTCTTCATCTACCCACTTTTTAAATGAAAACCGCACAAATCAAAAATGTCATTTTATAGCATAAGTACTACTTGAGCAGTGTCGGAGAAAAAACTCAACTGAGTTACATTTAAAAAGTTGTAATACCCAGAACAACAGACTGCATTATTATGACTTATCCTTAGAGACTTGGAAAATACTTCTAATAAAACAGGAAAAATCCCCTGTTTCTGTGGCACTCACTATTCTTATGTGTAATATTAGGTTTTTATATTATTTTCTGTTAGGCTCATTCAGATTCTAATATTTAGCTATAATCAGTAATTGATAAGTCACTGTCAGATATTGATTGGCACCATTTAATTAGATAAAACTACCCCATCCTGCTCCTGTAGTACCCCATGAAAATGGACAAGACCTGGATTGTTGCTTCTTTATATCTTTAGCAAGTACCTAATATCATGCTGTGCACACCTTAAGTACCCCTTGAATATTTTTTGAATTAAATAAATAGAATCAAAAGCACTCATCCCATAATCAATGAGCAAAATGTTTATTTTGACAGCTCTATGTTTTACTTTAAGTGCTAGAAAATATTCATGCTAGAAACAAATGAGTAGCTATTTTTATATTAATATATGTAATCTTACAAACCTGCCTAACCACCTGTGAGATCCTCTGTCCTGAGGGTAGCTTTTCCTTGGATATCATCTTTTATAAATACACCTCACAAAATCTGCTTGGGTTCCTTCATGTCATTTAGGACGATGGTAACGATGAGTTAATTCATGGTCACAGAAAGATGATGGTGAGATATATAGAGAGTGTCAAGCTGACAAGCTGACTCTCTGTCATTTTGTTTGTCTCTCTCTGCCACGTCTCTGTATCTTTCTGTCTGTCCACCCCCCACCCCCTCATTTCCTCCTCATTTTTCATGGAAACAAAACAAAACAAAACAGAAATACAAAGAACATTCAATCATGTTCTTTCCCCTGAATCTCATGTGTACATTGCAAAGTTAGTTAATTACCAAATTAAAAGATTGTCTTCTCCTCCTTTAGAAATGGAAAGAGCAGTAAGATAGTATCATACAGTATGTTCTTCTATTGCTATTGAGAGTGTCCATCCACTGACTGCTTTCCTGTCCAAGTATACAGTAACTGCTTCCAAGGTTTCAGTTACCTGCAGTCAATCTGGTCTGAAAATAGGTGAGCACAATACAATAAGATATTTTGAAAAGGAGAGAGAATAGTCTCTTACTGTACCTAATTTGTAAATTAAACTTTGTAACAGGTATGTCTGTAGAGGAGAAAGCATAGTACATGTAGGGTTTAGGACTATCCATGGTTTCAAGGAAAACGCAGGCAGTCTTGGAATATATCCTCCACAGATAAGGGGGACTGCTGCATCTCTCTGCAATTTACTATTATACTTTCATGACTTCTAGAGCTATTTCAAGTTTCTGATCAATCCCAGGCAAGTAAAAATGTACACCGTAGTACTGTTTTTGTTTTACAAAAACACGGAGAAGAAATCTGTTAAATTTCATCTTTATATTTGAAACACTGACCCACACATGTCAAAGTGAAGACTTTTAGAATTTGGCAGGGGAAGGATCTTGTTCCCCAAACCTGCTTATGTGACACCTCTCTATCATTTCCTATTTTCTTTCTTATTCTCTCTAGCTCTTTTGTTTTCTTCCCGTCTCCTCCCCTGCTTTTCTACATCCTCCTTGCTCCTGCTATAGGCTGTTATCATCACTGTCGGGTAACCTCGCTAAAACCAGGACCTTCTCACCTTGCCTCATGGTAAGGCATTGCCAGAAATATACATTGAATTGACTTCTTGATATTCTTTTTTTTTTTTAATTGGAATCTCACTCTGTCTCCCAGTCTGGAGTACAGTGACACGCTCACAGCCACCGTAGCCTTGACCTTCTGGGCTCAGGTGATCCTTCCGCCTCAGCCTTCCAAGAGCTATAGGCGTGTGTCACCATGCCCGGCTGATTTTTTTATTTTTATTGTAGAGACGAGGTCTTGCCATGTTGCCCAGGCTGGTCTGAACCTGTGAGCTCAGGCAATCCTCTCACCTCCACCTTCCAAAGTGCTGGGATTACAGGCGTGAGCCACCACACCTGGCACTTCTTGATATTCTAGGAAAAGACCATAACATCCAGGTCAGAAAAAGCCAGAACAGCCCACCTGGGGCATTTCCATTAAATACCAGACACCTGTAGTACAATTCAGAAATTCTCACTATTATTTATTTCTTGATGACCTTTAGAAGCAAATGAACTGGATCTTGAAAGTTCTATGATGAGACCAAGTTTCAAAGTTCAAGCATTTATTAACAGTTGTCCTTGTTAGAATCAAAACTTTTTCTTAAGCACCCAGAAATCTAGAATTTTCCCAGGCAGTTACTCAGGAATGATATTCAGTGCAACACAGGAAAAGAGGTCAAGAGAGGTACCACAAGCAGAACCAGTAATTTACGATAGTTTACTGTAACTATTGAAGCTGATGCCATGTGGATCTGATTTCTTGCTGAAACCAGAGCTGGCTGAAGTAACAACATGTGTTGGATCTAAAAGGCATAGGCTTTGACAAAGAATAGAAAATCCTAAGTGTTAAACATTAACCTGGAAATCCTGGTTCTGCTCAAAAGCAACGAATTCAATTAGTTTCCAGTTCAGAGTCTTCATTTGTAAAATGGGAATAAGTATCTACTTAATAAGATTTTTGCAAGGAGGAAATAAGACAATGTCTGTAAAGTGCTCAGCAGAGGTCTTGGTGTATAATGTTTAATCAATGGTAGCTATTGTTATATTTGTTTTTTTAAAGAAAGTTACAGAAATTATAATATAAGAATTCCATAGGAAAAATGAAAGTGAAAGTAGCTTCCCAAGTGAAACGCAGTTCAGTCCCTGCTGCTTCTTTTTTCTCTAGTCCCCCAAGATAGTCTGCCTTTGCAAATAGGAAGCCTCCGCTCCTTCCCCCACTCCACCCCAGACAAAGGAGGAAGGGGGATGGAGGAGAGATTGTCACTTAGTGGGGTGTGGCTGTGGTTATAAATCAAACTTGGGCTGAGATCAGGGATTAAATTATCTGCACATGTTCTCTCATGTCATGGCCAAAAATTAGTATTCAGAAAAAAGATCCAGGGTCATGTAGTCCCCTTTGAGTTCATGAAATATGGCCCCTGCTGGGAAGACGGGACCATTTCTGGATATAGAGATGGGACCCCCAAAATCCCAAAAATTATTTATAAAAGATTGTGTATTTATTCTTATATGTTTAAACTTCAATCACCTTTAACGCACTCTCCTTTTGGTGCAATATACCCATTAAAACACTTTTTCCATTGCTCAAAATGGTTTTTTTGACTCATCAATTTTGATGCCTTTTAGTGCTTCTGTCTTTTCTTTTTTTTTTCACCTCTTCCACATTGGCAAAACTTTTTCCTTTGAGGACTTTTTTCATCTGGGAAAACAAAAGAAAATCACTGGGGTGCAATCAGGTGTCTAGGAAGGGTGAGGCACAAGGGTTATACCGTTTTTTGGTCAAAAACTGCTGAACACTCACTGAGGTGTGGGCAGCTGCATTGTCTTGGTAGAAGAACCAGTCACATGTTTGCCACAACTCAGGATGTTTCTTCTACAACATAGCCTTTCACAACAATTTTAGCTGATACCCTGATGCCTCTCACGACATTGTAGCTGATACCAATGGGTTCCTAGGACACTTACCTAGCAGGGGAAGCCTATACTACAAGGGGTCCACCCTCCAACCTATAATTCTGTTTTTTTGTGTGTGTCCCTCCTTGTACACTCTGTTTATGTACATGTAGAACATTTTCCAGGACAGAATATATTCTAGGCCTTTAAAAAAACAACAAAATTAAGCGCGGGACATGGTGGTTCATACCTGTAATGTACTTTGGGAGGCCAAGTGGGAAAAATTGCTTGAGGCCAGGAGTTCAAGACTAGCCATAGCAACATAGCAAGCCCAGATCTCTACCAAAAAATTAAATTAGTTGGGAACAGTTAGCATGGACCTATTGTCTGAGCTACTCAGGAGGCTAGGATAAGAGGCTTGCTTGAACCCAGGAGTTTGAAGCTGCAGTGAACTATGACCATGTAGGAGCCATGGCCATTGGCTCCCTAAAGTTTCACTTTTTTTGCACCCATAATAAAAAAAAAAATTTTTTCCTGTATCTTTTCCCTAGTAGCATTCTTGATTAAAGCTTTGAAGTTCCATTTGAAATTAACCAAAATAAAAGAAAGAAAGAAGCCGGGCTCAGTGGCTCAGCCTGTAATCCCACGCCTTGGGAGGCTGAGGTGAGTGAATTGCCTGAACCCCAGGGTTCGAGACCTGCCTGGGCAACTTGGCGAGACCTCATCTCTA
>CAUYQG010020526.1:0-15959 GCA_963574415.1 Tarsius wallacei | reverse complement strand
GTACACAGGTAGGGGTGGTGGATATCCTTAAAGCTCTGACCAAAAAGCTGTTTCAATGGTCCCCAAAGCTATTACATTTTGTTTTAAATGAGAGAAAAAGTATTTATTTGATTTTAAATTATGTTAGACTTTTCCCATATGATTTTAGCTATTATATTAATAAATCTTTGAATTGAAAAAAGATTTAAAAGAAAGGTCTGGATTAATGAAACATATCTGAAAATAATCTGCATGTAAAGAATATTTAAAACAGTAGAAATGAATGAATCATTTAAGGAGAAAGTTTATGTAAAGAATTAAGAGTATATCTAGTCAGTCATTTCAGAGAGTAAGTGCATAGATGTACAAGTTGTGTGTAATATTAGTCTGTCTGAATAAGTGAAAAACAAACTTCTGATATAATCCCTATAAATTTAGCAGTAGTATTGAATCTATTTGATAGGAATTTAAAAGGAATACGATCTATTTGATTGTGTTTTTTTACCCAAGAAACCTGCAGTTGATTAGACATCAAAGTGGGAAAATTGATATTTCAGTTGAAACATTATAATTTTTATTAGATAAGTAAGATGACAAGAGAGAGAAGGAGAAATGTATTGATATCAAAACTGAAAGTAAGTGGTTAAACTAGTGAGTCATATGATCTCAGATGAGTCACAACAGAAGTGAAGACAGTTTGTAGGTCTATAGGTTAATCATAATGAGTTTGAAGAATATTTTCTGGTAGATATTTGAATAAATGAGATGGAGGAAGACAAATGCTCTTATAGTAGTGAGATGCTTATTAACAGAACTGAAAGTGGGATAGTTACTAGTACAGGATATATCCACAGAATTGGGCTATAGAAGTGTAAATATAATATTAAGAGTTCTGTATTAAGGGGAGAGAATGATGGAAATGGCCTATAATTCTATCAAAATAATCAAGAAAAGCAAACAAATTAACTTTAAGTAAAATATTCCATTTGGATAAGTTGTCATATATCCTTTTAGTAAATGAAGCCAAAAACTCAAAGTAATTGTTTAGACCTTTCTTTCCTTGGAACTTATTCAATCTTCAGCAAACTCAACACTACCTACTTAAAAAAATCTGAATTCTAATAATTTATTGCCATTTCCACTGCTACCACTCTGGACAGAGTCATCATCATCTCTCATCTGGATTACTACTGCTTATTGATAGGCTTTCTTGCTTCCTCATTACCCCACTGTATTTGAGTATTTCATGAATTATCTTGGGACAAACATAGTACATTTTCAAGATCTAGCTAATTTATTTTTCTGCTCAAAACTTTCTGGTAATCCCTATCTTACTTTGCATGGGAATAAAAGTAATTACAAAGGTCCATTACCCTTTCCTCATCTTCAATTTCTCTCCAACTACTGCCACAGCAGACTGGCTCCTACGTATTCCCAAATCTCAGCAGGCACATTCCTGCCCCAGAACATGTGCATTTGCTAATATCTCTGCCTGAAACTCTGAGTTCCCTACTGTAATCTAACTTTAAGATTGATAACATTTCTCATTGTCTCTACATCAAGCAGGCTTCTGTATATCTGGATTATATATAGCTAAAATAACAACAAGGCTCAGACCCTATTAAATGAGGTGTCTCCAGTGAAATTGAAAAGCAAATGCAGATAAAAACGAGAACACTAGAAGAAAATGTGACTGTTGATATGGGTAGCTACAGTACATATACAACTTAACTCCTAGTCAAATAAATGTCAAACTCTTCACAAAAGAATGATTTACCTAAATTTCTTTTACTGTTACATCATACCTTGTTTTCAATCAAATAATTAAAGGGCATGTGCGATTGGTAATTTTGTGTCAACCTGGCTGATCTAAGACATGCCCATATAAGATGGTAAACAACTATTTTGGGGGGAGTCTGTGAGGGTGAGTCTGTAAGGGTGTTTCTAAAAGAGATTAGCATTTGAATCAGTAGCCTGAGACAAGATCTATCCTCTTCAAAGTGGATGAGCATCATCTAACTCATTAAGAGCCCAAGTAGGGAAACAAACAAACCAACCAACCAACCAAGGAACAGTAGATTTACTCTCTGAGATGGAATATTCCCTTGGAAATCAGCATCCCTAGCTCTTGGGCCCTCAGACTTGTACCAGAATTTACGCCATCAGCTTTTCTGATTCTCCAATTCCTAGGCTTTGAAATCCACATTGATTTAAATCACTTGCTTTCTGGGTTCTCCAGGTTATTTTCTGACTGCAGATCATGAGATGTCTCAACCTCCATAATCTTTTGAGCCAATTCTCCAGAACCTGTCTCTCTCTGTCTGTCTCTCTCTCCCTCTCTCTCTCTCTTTCTCTCTCTCCCTCTCTCTCTCTCCCTCTCTCTCTCTCTTTCTCTCTCTCCCTCTCTCTCTCTCTCTTTCTCTCTCTCCCTCTCTTTCTCTCTGCCCTATCCCCCACCACCCCTCTGGAGATTCTTAACTAATACAGCATGCTAAAACAAATAAATAAATAAAACAATTTGAAGAGACAATGCAAGCATTATAACCAGATTTATATATTTCAGAGATTATTAAATTAAAGATCAAGGACTTAAAATAACTATTATAAAATTTTTTTAACATTCTACTATAAAAATGGACACTGAAAAAACTGTCAATATTGTAACTAGAGTGAAGAAAATGTTAAAAAAACAAAATAAAATGATAAAATCAAAATATTATAACAGAAATTAAAATGTTTCCTAGATTTATCAAACTAATAATGCCTCTCCCCCCAAAAAGAATCACTGAACTTCAAATTATGTCAATGAAAATACACATACCTAAAATTCAAAGAAAACATTTTGAAAAGCAAAATGGAATATTCAGGAACTGAGGAACAAATACAAAGAGTATAATATAAATAATGGAAAAATGTGAATGCTGAAAGAATAGAGACAAAGAAACAGAATTATAGCTGAGAGTTTAGTGAAACAAATGACAGAGAACAAATAAAGATACAGGAAGTTCGGAGTACAGCAAACAGAATAAATACTAAAAAGCTAAAATTTAGACATATATTTAAACAGAAAACAAAAGACAAAGAGAAAATCTGGAAATAAGTCAGATTTAAAATACAATAAAACTACACATTATTAACAGAAAAAAGGACAATAATTTTTAGACATATCTTTAGAATTCACTTAAACAAGAAGAGAGTGCAATAAAATATTTAGAGTGTTGAAAGAATAAAAGAGCAATTATTTGGAATTTTGTATCCAGTGAGCTATCCTTCAAAAATAAAAGAGAATAGAATAGATAAATGATGGATAAGGACACAGTGAACTCAGACAACACTATAAACCAATTGGAATTAACATACATAAAAAATATTTCCCAAACAAAAGGAGAATGCACATTTTATCAAGTGCACATACAACATTCTCTAGGATGAACAATATACTAGGCCACAAAATGACTCTTAATTAGTTTAAAAAGATTAAAATTATATGAAATATCATTTCCAGTTGCAATGAAAACTAAAAATAGAGTTGAAAAACTTAAGACCATGTAGAAATTAAGCAGCAACTTTAAACAATG
Source organism: Tarsius wallacei (assembly GCA_963574415.1). Classification (NCBI taxonomy): domain Eukaryota; kingdom Metazoa; phylum Chordata; class Mammalia; order Primates; family Tarsiidae; genus Tarsius; species Tarsius wallacei. The sequence continues at coordinate 12,402 of CAUYQG010020526.1, read as the reverse complement.
AGTAGTTCAAAGAAGAAATAAAAGGAAAATGAGAAATTATCTTGAAAAAGATAAAAATAAAACACATTACATCAAAGCTATGCGATGCAGTAAGAGCAATTCTAACAGAAATTTATAGCTGTAGATACTGAAATTTTTTTAAAAAAAGAAAATGTGGATAAAAGAGAACTCATATATTGTTGGTGATAATGTAAATTACTACAGCCATCGTAGAAAACAGGATGAAGTTCAAAAAATAAATTACAGTGTCTGTTTATGTCCTTTACTCACTTGCTAATGTTTTTGTTTTTATTTTTTCCTATTTTATTTACTTGTAAGTTCTTTGTGTAAGTCTTTGTCAGATTTATAGCTTGTAGATATCTACATATGTTTTCCCATTCCATAGGTTGTCTTTTTACTCTCCTTAGCTGTGCAAGAACTTTTTAGTTTGATAAGGTCCCACTTATCAACCTTAGCTTTTGTTGCATTTGCTTTTGAAGACTTGGTCATGAATCAATTGCCTACTCCAATGTCCAGGAAAGTGTTCTCTAAGTTTTCTTCCAAGATTCTTAAAGTTTGAGGTTTTACATTTAAGTTCTTGATCCATTTTGAATTAATTTTTGTATATCATGATAGATTGGGTTCCAGTTTCATTCTTCTGCATTGTCTTGGGTAGAATAGACATCTTGATGACATTGATCTATTCAATCCATGAGCATGGGATATGTTTCCATTAGTTTGTGTCATCCTGGATTTCTTTGAGCGATGTTTTGGGGTTCTCTTTGTAAAGGTCTCTAACCTCTTTGATTAAGTGAATGCCAAGGTAAACTGTGTGTGTGTGTGTGTGTGTGTGTGTGTGTGTGTGTGTGTGTGTGTTTGTGTGTGGCTGTTGTGAATGAGATTTTTTATTTGGTTCTCAGGCTGCTTGTTTTTGATATATAGAAATGCAACTGTTTTTTGCACATTAATTTTGTATCTCAAGACTTTACTGAAGCTGTTTGTCAGTACAAGGAGGTTTGTGACAGTCTCTCTAGAGTTTTCTAGGTATGTAATCACATTATCTGCAAAGAGGGGATATTTGGATACCTTGGATTTCCTTCTTCTGCCTGATACATCTGGCTTGGAATTCCAGTACTATGTTAAATAAGAGGGGTGAAAGTGGGCAACTTTGCCTTGTTCTATTTCTTAGGGGCAATGCTTCCAGTCTCTGCTCCTTAAGTATAATCTTGGCTGCAGGTTTGTCATAGATAGCTGTTATTATTTTGAGGAATGTTTCTTCAATAACTAGGTGCTCCGGGGTTTTTATCAAGGAAGGATGTTGGATTTTATAAATTTTTCTGAATTTAACTAAACAATCACATGCTTCTTCGTTTTATTAATACATCTGTTTATGTGATGTATTATATTTATTGATTTGCATATGCTGAACCAGACTTGTATCTTGAGAATGAAGCCTGCCTGATCATGATGGATGACCCTTGACTCTTGACATATGCTATTAGCTGCAATTTGCTGGAATCTTTTTGACATTTTTTGCATTTATGTTCATCATGGGAATTGGCCGGTAATTTTCAATTCTTGTCGGGTCATTGCCATTTTTGTGTATTAGGGTGATAATCGCCTCATAAAATGAGCTAGGGAGAATTCCTTCCTTCTCAAATGCCTGGCTACTTTCTTGCAGAATTCTGCTAAAAAAAATCTGGCACAGGGATTTTTTTGGCAGGGAGATATCTTATTAATGAGGCAATTACTTGGCTTGTTTAAGATCTTGATTTCTTTCTGTTTCTTTTTTGGAAAGTTATGTGATACCAGGAATTCCTCCATTTACTCGACATTGTCTAGTATATTTGCATACAGATGCTCATTGTAATCTCTGATAATCATGAATTTCTTAAGGGTAAGTTGTGACATCACCTTTTTTGTTTCCAACTGTGTTTCTTCAAACTTGCTTTTTTTGTGTGTTTGACCAGGGGTTTGTCAATCTTTCAAAAACACAGCTTTTTGTCTTATCAATCCTTTCGATAATTTTTTGAACTCTATTTCATTTAACTTTTTTAAATAATTTGCATTTTTCTACTAATTCCAAAATTGGATTGCTCTTGGCATTCCAGATCCCTTAGGTGTGATGTTAGGCTGTTTTCTGGAGATATCTTTAATTTCTTAATATGTGCATGCAATGTTATAAACTTCCTTTTCAGCATCACTTTCATGGTATCCAGAGGTTTGGGGGGATTGTTTCTTTCTTTTTGCTAACCCAAAAGTTATTCAGAAGCATGCTTTTTCTCCAAATTTTTTTGTATTTGTGTGTTTTGGGGTGTTCCTGTTGGTGATGATATTTATTTTTATTCTACTGTGGTCTAAGAAGATACTTGGTGTGATTTCAAACTTTTGAACTTAGTTCACCCTTGATTTATGCTGGAGTATGTTGTTCATTTTGTAATACATTCCATGTGCTGATGAGAAAAATGTATATTCTTTGGTTATTGGGTGAAATGTTTTGTTAGATGTCTATTAAGTTCAATTGATCAAGTATTGAGTTAAGGTTCCAGGATCCTTTATTAGTTTTTGCCTCGATGATCTGTCTAAAACTGTTAGTGGGGTATTAAAGTTTATGACTATAATTTTATAGCTATCTATGTCCTCATAGTTTAATTAGCAATTATTTTTATAAATCTGGTTGCTCCTATGTTAGATGTGTATATTTTTGAAATATTAGGTAAGTACAAAAGTAATTACAGCTTCAGACCATGTATTTTAAATCAGTATAACTAGGCTCAAACACATCTTTATTAATCAAAATAGGAACCATTACAATAAGCACACTATTTTGCCGACAAGAAGTGAGTTTGTTTATTCCTGTAGCATTTGGGAAGTACTTTGGGATTTCTTCTAGATTAAACCACTGAGTTGGTCATCATTGGTTGTTGTGTAAATTCCACTTTTCATTGCATACCAAAATTTGATCAAGAAATATTCTGTTGTTGGGTAGAATAAGAGGAGATGAGACTTCAAAATGATGATGTTTTTATTTTCAGTCAGGTTATGAGGCACCCACTTATGGAGCTCTTTCACCTTGCCAATTTGCTTCAAATGCTGAACAACTGAAGAACTGTCGATGAGTTATTTGGCAACTTCTCTTGTAGTTGTAAGAGGATCAGCATAGATGATTGCTCTTAGTTGGTCTTTGTCAACTTCCGATGGCCAGCTACAATGCTCCTCATCTTCAAGACTCTTGTCTTCTTTGCAAAACTTCTTGAGCCACCACTGCACTGTACCTTCATTAGCAGTTCCTGGATCAAATACATTGTTGATGTTGCAAGTTATCTCTGCTGCTTTATGACTCATTTTGAACTAGAACAAGAAAATTTCTCAAATTTACTTTTTGTTTAACATTATTTTCGTAGCCTAAAATAAATACAAATTAAACAGCCAATTAATATCATTAGCAAAAAAACATAAAGCAAGAAATGTGCATTGAAATGATGTATAACAGCCGGGCTCAGTGGCTCAGCCTGTAATCCCACACTCTGGGAGGCTGAGGTGAGTGGATTGTCTGAGCCCGCGGGTTCGAGACCCACCTGGGCAACTTGGCAAGACCTCATCTCTACAAAAATAAAAATAAAAAAATCAGCCGGGCATGGTAGCACGTGCCTGTAATTCCGGCTACTTGGAAGGCTGAGGCAGAAGGATTGCCAGAGCCCAGCGGGTTGAGGATGCAGTGGCTGGGAGCAGCCACTGCACTCCAGTCAGGGTGACAGAGTGAGGCTCCAATTCAAAAAAAAAAAAGAAATGATGTATAACATAACCACATTTATTTAAGAATGTATTCCAATATCAGATGGCACTTTTCAACAATTGTATCAAATGTAAATATTTCTGGCTGATGGATTGAGCCTTTTATCTTTAATGTATTTCAGTATCCTTTAAATTTGTTATTGGCTTAACATCTATTTTGTATGATATAAGAATAGTTACTCTTGATGTTTTTGATTTTCCATTTGCCTGGAAGATTTTCTCCAGTCCTTGGCCTTGAACCTGTGGGTGTCATTTGTAATGAGATGAGTTTCTTGAAGACAGAAGAAGGATAGATCATTTTCTTATTCAATTTCCTTTCTATGCTTTTTAAGTGGTGCATTCAGTCCATTAATGGTTAATTGAATTATTGATATGTGGGTGTTTATCCTGTTATATTTCTGTTATGAAGCTGCTTTGCTTTTTAGATTTTGTGATTGATTTGTATGCATGCCTCTCCTTTTATGATGAGTGGAGCCATTCTTTTGTTTCTGTACTTTCAACTTACTTAAGTTTCCTGAAAGGTTTGACTGGAGGTGGCATAGTTTCTTGGGATTAAATATCTGAGAAAGAATTTATTTATCCTTTATTAATAAAGCTTAGCCTGGTGAGACATAATTATTGGCTGCAATTGCTATTCTTTAAGAATGGTGAAGATTGGTCTCTGTCCCATCTGGCTTGTAGGGTTTTTGCTGAGCAGTCTACAGCAATTCTGATGGGTGTTTCTCAGTAGGTGGTCTGTCCCTTCTCTCTAGCTTCCTTTAGGATTTTTTCTTTCATGTTTACTTTGTAGAGATGATTTTTTATATGTCTTGAGAATGGTCTTCTCATTTAATGCCTCACAGAAGTTCTCTTGATCCCTTGCATTTGCATGATTATCTTTCTAGCAAGATAGAAAAAATTCTATTGAATGACCTCTTGGGCTTGTTTCAAGGTGTTCTCAGTTTTCCCTTCTCTCTTAGGTCTAGATTTAGGGTCTATCATATTCAGTGTTCTATCACAGAAACAAAAAACTGAGTACCACATGTTCTCACTCATAAGTGGACACTAATAGTCTTTATTCATTCATCTTTGATAGACAATTTGGTTTATTTTATGTTATGACTATTGTGAATAGTGCTGCAATAAACATTGGTGTGCAGATATTGTTTCAACATACTGATTTCACTTTCTGTGGATATATGCTCAGTAGAAATTACTAGATTACAACAGTTATATTTATAATTTTTTGAGAAACTTCCACAGTTCTTAATAATGAACACACTAATTTAAATTCTCATCAGAAGTGGGGAAGAATTGTCTTTCTCTATGTCCCCAACAACACTTGCTATTTTTTTTATATTTTTCATATATATATTTTTTAATTTTAGAGATATAAAGTACAATTCAGAATTAGGTACCTAAGTGATCATTATTCAGGTGAAGTTTGGGCCTCCCATTGGTCCTTATATCATCTGTTTTGAGAACAGATACCCTTATTGATATTATGTGTCCCCTGCCTCTCTGCCCTGGCAGAATCCTGGTACTGATAATCCCTATCTTGTAGCATTATAATAAATAGTCAGGGTCCACTTGTGAGTGAAATCGCGGTACTCCGTTCTTTGTTTCTGTGACAGATCAATGTGTATGATAGTCTCTAAATCTAGACCATTTGCTGCAAAATCCATGAATTTGTTCTTTGTTATGGCAGTGGAATATTCCATTGTGTATATGTACCACTTTTTAAAAAAATTCAGTCAACTTTCAATGGGCAGCATGATTGGTTCCAAGTTTTTGCTATTGTGAATAGTACTGCAATAAATATGTGTGTACAGGTATCATTTTTGCAGAATTATTTTAGGTTCTCTGGGTATATTTTCAAAAAAAGGGAGTGTTGGGTCATATGAAAGGTCTGTTTTTAGATCTTTAGAAATCACCACACTGTTTTCCACAGAGATTGTACTAATTTATGCTTTCACCAGCAGTGTAGAATGTACCCTTTTCTCCTCATCCTTTCCAGCATCTGTCATTTTTTGAATTATTGATGGTAACCATCCTGGTTTGAGTTAGATGGTATCTCAGTGTGATTTTAATTTACATTTCTTTGATTATTAGTGATGCTGAGCATTTTTTCATGTATCTATTGGCTGCTCATATGTCTTCTTTTGGAAAGTGTCTATTCATATCTTTTGTCCACCTTTTAATAGGACTGCGTGTGCTTTTTTCTTTTATTTCCCCTTTTTTGGCACATTTGAATTCCTTGTGGATTCTGGTTGTTAGACTGTTGTCAAATATATAGTTGGAAGATTTTGTTTTTCATTCTGTGGGCCATCTCCCCATTCTCTTAATGGTTTCTTTTGCTTTGCAGAAACTTTTCGGTTTGACAAAGTCCCATTTGTCTATCTTCTCTTTTGTGGCATGAGCATTTGGGATTTTGATCAGAAATTGGTTGCCTATTTCAATTTCTGTAAGGATGTCTCCTGCATTTTTTAAGATTCTTATAGTTGAAGTTTTACATTTAGGCTTTTGATCTATTTAGAGTTCATTTTTGTGTGCAGTGATAATAAGGGTCCTGTTTCATTCTTCTGTATGTGGTCAGCCAGTTTTCCCAGCACCATGTACTGAATAGAATAACATCTCCCCAGTGGTTGTTGATGGAGAATTTGTCAAAGATGAGTTGGTTGAGAAATTGAAGCTTTGTTTCTGGAATCTCAATCCTTTTCATTGGTCTGTATTCCTGCTCCAATTTCAATACTGGGCTGTTTTGATTATTGTAGCTTTATAACAAATTTTAGTGTTTGAAAGTGTGATACCTACTGCTTTGTTTATTTTTGTTGAGGATTGTTTTGGCTATTTGTGGTCATTTATATTTTCATATGAACTTCTTTATTGCTGTTTCCAGATCTTAGAATAATTACATAATAATTCAATGAATATTGCACTGAATATATAAATTGCTTTTGGTAGAATGGACATCTTAACAAGGTTGAGTCTTCCAATCCATGAGCATGAAATATTTTTCCATTGTTTGGTGTCCTCTTTGATTTCTTTGAGCAGTGTTTTGTAGTTTTTTTGCAAAGATCTTTCGCTTCTCTTGGTAGAAAGATGCCAAGTACCTATTCTCACTGGAGCAAAATGATATCAAACTGTAGATTTGATTTGCATTTCCTTGATGATTAGTGATGTAGAACAATTTTTAAATATATGTCGATCATTTGTATGTCATTCTTCTTTGAGAAATATCTATTGAAAACAGAAACTTTTAAACAATGTATATATACAGAATGTAAGGGGAAACTGTAAAAATAAATAATACAAGTTCAAACTCATGTATATTGCATATGAATCAGAAGAATTTTATTAAACTGGCAATATACTTTTCATCAAAAAATAATTTATGCATTAAAAAAATTTTTAGATTGAAAATAGTTATTTATGTCTTAAATCAATATTCTCATTATAGAGTCAAAACACACAAAGAACAAAAAGCTAATAAATACATACTAATTAATGGCCTCATATGTCTCTGGACTGAATATAAAAATTGTGAGATCATATTTATAAATAAATACAAAATTAAGAACATTGTAAAATTCATTACATTGCACTCCTCATCACATGCTTTATTTGATTGCTTGAATCTTTATTTCAATATGAGAACTAATTAGATTGTAGGACATATTCTTCTAAACATATATATTTTTTAATTTGGACAAGATTTTCTTATTGCTCTTTAATTTATAATCACATGTTTTATCCAGTGCTTTTGTAGAATGCTCAAAATAGTATGGTTCGGTTATTTTTAATTGCATAACTTATTTTTTAATTGACAAAAAATTATATATCTGTCTTGTGCATAAAACAATGTTTTAAAACATATATACATTATGGAATGACACATTTGAGCTAATTAGCATGTGCATTAACTCACATATTTATAATTTTTTAAGGTGAGAACATTGAAAATCTACTTTCTTAAAGAAATATCTAGGAAATCTAAAGAAAATCTTTTTTAAAGCTACCAACACAAGGCAACTAGAGTGAATTTTTCCTACAGAAACCAAGATACAGAAAGTTTTCTCAGCACTCAGAGAAGAACAAGTCCAGCAGCATTCCTTTATGATTTATCAGAGAAGTGATAATAATCACTTAAAGAAAAAAAAAGAAAGAATGGAAAAGAAAAAAAAGAAAATTATCCAATGACCTGCGATGGAAGTGGCCAGACTCTTACCTGCACCTCTACAGTCCACCACAGACTCTAGATGCAGTGGGGATAGTAATGAGAATGATTTATAAGTTCTATATTTCTGCTGCAAATTTGCAGACTCCCTGAGCCTTGCAGGACTCCAGTCCCTCACAGGAAACTGTCTTTTCCACAGCTGTGCTCTGCCATGGAATGATGCAGAAAAAAAACAAAACAAAAACAAAAAACAGAAAAAAAAACCTTGAGCAGCACCAGCTATTATTTCCCTGGAACCCAATCCTTGCAAGGTAGAGCAGCTGCTTTCCAGCCATCATGGTAGAGAATGGATCCCAAAGGCAAACATCTTGGCTGCAGAGAGCTCCTTGCTGAGTGGGTTGTCTGAGAATTTCCAAGGCTCTGAGGCTGGCTGCACCTTGACATGTAGAACACTAATTGCCTGAAGTCAAGGCAGGAGCCAGGTGGGACATGCTGCCATAGCAACCTCTCACCCCTTTTGTGAACTATTCTCGGCCTGCTCTGTACAACAACATTATTCCAGTGGCCTAGGACTCCCTCCTAATTTCCCTAGGGTAGATAAGAGCTTACATTTGTGGGATGTCTCATCTCTATTTCCCTGCAATACCCCAGAAGTCTCAAAACAGACAGAAAACTTGGGAAATCCCCAAAACCCTACCATTGGCCTATGCTGGCTGGACACTTCCTTGGAGCAACACTCACCAAAGAGGAACCCTACAACTGCCATTGCAGATGGCTTTCTCCCACAGACACCAACTCTTGGATGGAGCTCAACAGTACAGCTCATCACATCAGATATATACCTCAGCTTTGGGGAAGGCCAATCTCAAACCATAGCTAACACCACTTTCTAAACCAATCCATTCACAAAGAATGGCATGAGCCAGCGTAGGTACTCTGCACAGTACTGACACAGCTGGCAATTGAGAAACCCACAACTCCAAGGCTCCATATAACCTAGGGAACCCTGCAGCCCCCTGTGAACCTCAAATAAGAAGAGATAGTCTACCCAAATGAGAAGAAACCAGAAAAATGATTCTGATAATATGAAAAAAAGAGAGATCTCCACACTCCCAGAAGACCACGCCAACTCTTCAGCAACAAACCCAGACCAAAATAAAATTATTGAAATTCCAGACATAAAATTTAAAAGGTTGATTATAAAATTGATCAATTAACTTCAGGAGAAAACTGAAAAACAAATATAAAGAAATTTTTAAAGATGACTCAGGCAATATGTGAAAAATTTTCTAAAGTGATGCACATGCACTCATACATAAAAAACAAGTTGAAATTGTGGAACTGAAAGAATCATTTAGGAAAGTACAAAACACAGTGAAAAAGTTTTAACAATAAACTGTAACAAGCAGAAGAAAGGTTTTCAGAATTTGAAGAGAAGGCTTTTGAATTAACTCAATCAGACAACAACAAAAATAAAAAGAATGGAGCAAAGTCTCCAAGAAATTTGAAACTATGTAAAATGTTCAAACCTAAGAATCACAGGTGTTCCAGAGGAAAAGGAGAGAGAAAAAAAAGTTTGGAAACCTATTTGAGGGAATAATAGTGGAAAACTTACCTGACCTTGCCAGAGATCTAAACATCTAGACACAAGACCAAAGAACTCCCACAAGATTAATTGCAAAAAGTCATCAACAATGCATATAATAATCTACCTATGCAAAGTTAATGTCAAGAAAATAATTTTAACAGCAGTGAGACAAAAGCATCAACTAATATATAAAGGTAAACCTCTCAGACTAACAACAGAGTTCACAAAGAAAACCCTACAAGCTAGAAGTGATTGGGTTCTCATCTTCAGCCTCCTTAAACAGAATAACAGTCAACCAATGATTTTGTATCATGCAAAACTAAGTTTCACAAATGAAGGAGAAATAAGTTACTTCAAAGAGAAGTAAATTCTGATGAAATTTGTCACTACTAGACCGGTTCCATAAGAAAATTTTAAAGGAGATCTAAATACTTAAACAGTCAAAATAAACTAGTAAAAACAAACAAAGAAAAACAAAAAGCTGAAAATCAAAAAATGCACAGGCCTTAAGAAATACCAAAACAATAGAGAAAATAAATAAATAAAGCAACCAGATAACAACCAGTATGATTAATTGAGTAGTACCTTACATATCACTATTAATTCTGAGTGTAAATAATCTCAATGACCCACTAAAAATATACAGACTGGGAGAGTGGATAAATAAACAGATCCCAAATATCTGCTGCCTTGAAAGACCCACTTAATTCATAAAGACTCCTATAAACTCAAGGGAAAGAGGTAGGGGAAATGATCCACATAAATGGATACCAACAATAAGCAGGAGAAGCCATTCTCACATCAGATAAAATAAGCTTTAAATTAACAACAGATACCAGGCAGAGACCTGCTTTAGCCTGCCCAACTCCAAGCAGTCTCCAACTTGGGACCAATGGATGAACTCTACACCTCTCTGGGATTGATCATCATTGGCCCAGAAAAGATATACTGGAGAGACAGATGCCCCACCCCTACACTGGCCTAGATACATCTGATTTGAGTGGGAGACCTGGCAGCAACAGCAGTGAATGAGTTGGGGTGAGTTCTGATCTGATTAAACCCCTCCTCCAACAATTTGTGGTGTGTCTGACCCATGTTGAGAGCAGCCTGATAGGCCTGCACTGAGAGTGTATCAGAGAGGCTGGAGACTGGAGCCTGCTCCCTATTATGGCCACAAGCCAAAAGCAGCTGCACATGGGAGACAGAGTTAAAGTAAAAAAAAAAAAAAAGGAAAGGAAACTGAAGTTCCAAGCATGGTCAATATAGGGAACTATTTTTTTTGTTTGTTGGTTGGTTTGCTTTTCTTTCTGTATGTATTCTGACTTGAATTGCCTCTTTTTCTTCTTTTTTTTATGATGGATATTTTTGAAGATGAGTGCACCTTCATCTTTTGTCTGTTTTGTTTTTGTTGCTGTTTGTTTATCCATTAGTTTGTTTATTCTTCTTCTTCTCCTTTCTCTGTCTTCCTTTCTTCTCCTTTCTTTCTTTCCCTGTTTGTTTTCCTTTCTCTTATCTCATTTTGGTTTCAGGAGATATATATATATATATACATATATATTCCCACGTATAGACATATTGTAAATTTGGTTCCAGGGACCCACATCCTAGTCAGTGGATACTGTGATCTGCAGGTAATTCTGAACCATACCTCATCCAATTACAACCTAATGAAATCTCAAAAATGAAAAAAAAAAAAAAAACACAGTCCCCGACCCCCAGCCAAGCCTCAAAATTGAACAAATCCAGAGGATCCACCTAAGTAAGAATAGGGGGTTGAGCAAACAGAAGTGAAAGATATCCACTTTATCACTGAGTAATAAAATAAAGAGAAAAAAGGAGAACTATCTGGCAATAATGAAGGAGAATCAATGGAAGATCATGGCTACCTCCCACACCTGGAAAGACAGCACCTGAAATACAGACTTTGGGACTCAAACAATGAAGAGCCCCTAGAAAGACTGGTTTCAAACCACAAACCCAGACATCAAGATATTGACAGAGAGAATGAATAGAAATGAGGAGAGAGAAGAAGAAAGAATGAAGGACCTGATAACTGAGAAGAGGGCAATAAAAAATACAGTAAACAAAATAAGTTACAAATTGGAAAGCAGAATTAACTGAGCAGAAAAACTAATCTCAGAGCTTGAAGACAAAACTATGGAACTAACCCAATCTGCTAAAAACATAGAAAGGAAGCTTTAAAAGATGGAACAAAGCCTTAAAGAGATGCATGATTATAATAAAAGACCAAACTTATGCTTAATCAGCATCCCCAAAGCAAAAAAGAAGAATGAGAGGACCTTGGAACAAACACTCCACAAGGTTATACAAGTAAACTTCCCACATCTCATCAGAGACAGGACTACCCAAAGGCAAGAGAATCCAAGAACCCCTATAAGAAATCAAATGAGAAGACCAACTCCTAGACACATAGAATTTTGCTTACACAAAGTAGGTATAAAATAAAAATCCTAAAGACAGCAAGAAAGAAGCATCAGACTACCTACTGGGGAAGACCAGTTAGAATAACAGCAGATTTATCTATAGAAGCAATACAGTCTAGAGAAGACTGGAGTCCAGTCTTCAAAGTTTTCAAATAAAACAATTCCAATCAAGAATTTCCTGCCCAGCTAAGCTAAGCTTAGTGATGGATAATCGAAATCCTTCCCAGACATATAATCCCTAAGAGTTTATGCTGCCTCCAGACCAGCACTACAAGAGCTATTTAAGAAGATATTAAGCAGGGAGGGGCCAAGATGGCGACCGGGCAGCGTGGTCTGTGAGACCTCCGCAGAAGAGGACACAGAAAGACTCCAGATCTCTCCCAGGGGGCCTGCTCCCCCACACGGAACTTGTCCACGGACACCGCAGAGGCATTACAGCG
>CAUYQG010020525.1:0-22281 GCA_963574415.1 Tarsius wallacei | reverse complement strand
CCTCAGGCCCGCTGTAATGCCTCTGCGGTGTCCGTGGACAAGTTCCGTGTGGGGGAGCAGGCCCCCTGGGAGAGATCTGGAGTCTTTCTGTGCCCTCTTCTGCGGAGGTCTCACAGACCACGCTGCCCGGTCGCCATCTTGGCCCTTCCTCGATACATAGTATTTTTAGCAGACATAGAATGTTAAAATGTTTGTTAATTTCCAATTTATGCTAAGATTTATAGCATAGGCAATTTTTAAATCTTCTTTCAGAATATTTCTTATTATTATTCATTACAACCAGAAAACTACCTAAGCAATTGTGGACAGAGAGGAATAATTTCTCTCATCTTCGTTCTCCTTCTCCTTACATGTGTGTGTCTTTGTATTTGTTGGATGTTGTCAAGATAATCTTGAATATATTCTTTTTTTTTTCGAATTGGAGTCTCACTCTGTTGCCCAGACTGGAGTGCGGTGGCTGCTTCCGGCCACCGCAGCCTCGACCTGCTGGGATCCGGCGATCCTTCCGCCTCAGCCTTCCAAGTAGCCAGAATTACAGGCACGCACTACCATGCCCGGCTGATTTTTTGATTTATTGTAGAGATGAGGTCTCGCCAAGTTGCCCAGGCAGGTCTCGAACCCGCGAGCTCAGGCAATCCACTCACCTCAGCCTCCCAAAGTGCGGGATTACAGGCTGAGTCACCGAGCCCGGCTTTAGATAATCTTGAACATATTCTAACACTTGAGATGCCATAGCTGCATGTTATTGATATAATATTAATATGTAATAAGGAATAATAAAATTTAAAAATTAATACTTAAATTCAAGAATCCTTCCTCTCTAAGCATTTAGTCTCATCTCTTTCTGAAAACAAATAATAAAATTGCAATTTTAAAAGAAGCAAAACAAAAGACCAAAGATTGGAATGGCAGGAAGGAATCATAACAAACGATAAGAACATTAGCAAAATGAAGATCCTGGCGGATTTCTGGAAGAGATAAAGAAGGTGGTTGAAATCATGCCAGCGAGTGATTTGAATGAACTCAGAAATTGGCAGTTGAACATAGAGTCCTTTTTCATGCCACGACCTATGAAACTGGCTGATTTGAAGAGCAGAACTGAGAAAGAATAGAAGTTGACCTCTTTGCTAAATGGCTTATAAGACAGCATCTCAGCTCTCTGTCATTCCTTGAGTATGGCTGTAAGACTCACTTCCAGGAGAAAGCCAGAGAGGGACCCGCTTAAGAGAAGTTCCTCTAGAAAGAGCTTGAACATTCAGAACAGGGCTCAGCTCTCCAGATTGGGATTCACTGTATGATGCCATTGGGGGGGGGGGGGGCACAGCTTCCTGGGTACTGTTCGTAGGGATAAGAGAAGCCTATCAAGTAAGTGACTGTCCTCTTGTAACACACACATATTATACAGACAGTTCTCTCCTTTGTGTAGAAGTTGGTAAAGGCTCAGCAGCTCAGCATACTCAAGCTAGCTGCTGATGTCAATATAGACCTTCAATGAAACATGACTGAATTGCAAGAAATTTCCATAGGTTTGAAGAAAACTAACAAAGCAAAGGAGAAAGAACAAGATACACAAGAATAACAGATTCAAGAAGATACATAAGTCAAGGGATACATACATAAATTCAAAGGGATACATACAAAAATTAGGGGAAAAGATGAAAACTTAAATTTCTCAGAGTTATTTAGAGGCTATTGTATCCATAAAGAGAGAAATGTCCTTAAATTGAATCCATAATTGAAAAAATAAAATGTTAGTAAAATTTTTAAAGGAAAAAGAAGCTCTTTAGGAAATATATTTTCCTTATATAAGAAATAATAGATAGATTATATAAACTCTTCCAAAGAGCAGAAAAAGAGGAAACACTTTGAGATTCATTTATTAGGCCAGAATAATTTTGATAACAACACTTGTCAGTTATATTCCAAGGAAAAGGAAATAACAGGTTAGTATCTTACATGGAAATAAATGATATAATTTTTTAAAAGTTAGAAAACAATATGCACACTCAACATCAGATCAGCTAACTACACACACACACACACACACACACACATATATGTATATATATATATAAAGTAAGCATTGACAGAACTGTAGGAGGAAACAGACAGAAATACAATAATAGAAGGAAATTTCAATATCCCACTTTCAGTAATGGGTAGAACAACCAGACAGAAAATTAATAAGGGAACAGCAGACTGGAACACTTTAGACCAAATGAACTTAACAGATATAGACAGAACACCCTACCCAACAACTGCAGAATACATTTTTCTCTTAAGAGCATTGGAACATTATCAGAGATAGATCACATGTTCAGATATAAAACAAGACCTAACACATTTTAAAAGATTGGAATAATATCAAGTACATTTTTCAACTGCAATGGTATGAAACTAGAAATTAATAATAGGATAGCTAAACAACACATAAATAAGTAGAAATTAAACAACACAGCCATGAACAGCTAATTGGTCAAATTTTAAAAAACCAAGAGACATTTAAAAAATATCTTGAAAGAAACAAAAAAACATGCACATCAAAACTAATGGGGTACAGCCAGAACATTACTAAGAGGGAAGCTTATAGTGATAAATGCCTATATTACAAAAGAAGCAAGATCTTAAATACACAGCATAACTTTATACCTCAAGGAACTAAAAAAAGAACAAACTAAGCTCAAAGTTAGTAGAAGAAAGAAAATAATAATAGCAACAATAAAAGAAATAGAAATTTTTAAACGTCAATAAAACAAAAGTTGTTTTTTTGAAAAGGTAAAATTGACATACCATTAGCTAGACTAACAAAAAAATAATAGAGAAGACTGGAAGATTTAAAAATTATTTTGTGAGGAGAGCATTACTGTGATACTAAAGCCAGACAAAGACATTACACGAAAAGAAAGCTACAGGCCAGAATCTCTGATGAAGAGAGATGCAATAATCTGCACAAAGTACTGACAAACCACAATCAAGACCACATTAAAAGTATCATACAATATGACCCAGTGAGATTTAACTCTGGAATGCAGGAAAGCACAAAACATGAAAATCAATTAACATAATTTATCACATTAATGAAGAATACAAATCACAATATTATACTGATAGTGACAGAAAAAGCATTTGACAAAACTCAACAGCCTTTCGTGATAAAAACTCTCAACAAAGAAAAGTTCCTCAATATAATAAAGATCATATATGCAAAGCACACAGGTTACATTACACTCTACTGGAAAATGGAAAACTTTTTCTCTAAAATCAGGAAGAAGGTAAGTCTGCCTATTGTCATCATTTGTATTCAGCATAATACGGGAAGTCCTAGACAGAGCAATTAGGCAAGAAAAAACAAATAAAGATGTCTAAATCAGAAGTTTATACCTAATCAGGAAAATTTAATACCTAATCAGATAAAATTTTCTCTGTTGACAGATGGCATAGCCTTATATGTAAAAAGCACTACAGATACCACAAAAATAAGTTAATATTAATAAACAGGTTCAATATAGCTGCACAATTCAAAGTCAACATACAACGATCAGTTGCATTTCTTTTACATTAGCAATGAACTAACCAAACAGGAAATTAAGAAAACAATCCTATATATGATAGTGACAAAAATAATGAAATAATCAGGAATAAACAACTGAAGAGGTGAAAGACTTACACATGAAATACTAAAAAATATTGATGAAAAGAAGAAACAAATGAAAGAAAAGACACCCTGTGCTCATAAATTAGAAGACAATATTGTTAAAGTGCCCATGCTATGCAAAACTATCTATAGCTTCAATGCAGTCACTACCAAAATCCCACTTAAATTTTTATCAGAAAAATCAATCTTATAATTTATTGAAACCACAAAGGACTTCAAATAGCCAAAGCAGTCTTGAGAAAGACAAACAAAGCTGGAGGCATCATACTTTCTGATTTCAAAACACATTACAAAGCTACAGTAATTAAAACAGTGTGGCAATGGCATAAAGACAAATATTTAGACTAATGGAAAAGAGAACCCGGAAATAATCCCTGCACCCACAATCAAATGATATTTGACAAGGGTGCCTAGAATATATAATGGGGAAAGGATAGTCTTCAACAAATGGTGTTGGGAAAACTGGACCTCCACATGCAAAAGAATGAAACTGGACCCTTGTGTTATACCATATAGAACCATTAACTCAACATGTATTAGAGACTTAAATGTAGGACCTGAACATGCAAAAGACCTAAAAGAAACAGGGGAAAGTTTCATTACATTGGCCTTGGCAATGATTTCATAGGTATGATACCAAATCACAAGCAACAAAAGCAAAAATAGGCAGGTGAGGCTACTCAAAACTAAAAAAAACTTCTGCAGACAAAAGAAAATTATCAACAGGTGAAAGGCCAACATACAGAATGGGAAAAACGTGTGAAATGTGTATCTAATAAAGGAAAAAATATTTAAAATATATATAAGGAACTCCAACCCAATAGAAAAAAAAAAGCAATACACTGATTTTAAAAATAAGTAATGGACTTTGAATAAACTTTTAATTTTTTTAAAGGTGTACAAATGGCTACAGATGTAGGAAAAGATACCCAGGGTTATTAATAATCATTGAAATGCAAATAAAAACTGCAGTGAGATATATAACCTTACACCTGTTAGGTTGGCCATTATTAAAAAAACCAATGGTAACAAGTGTTTGTGAGAATGTGGACAAGTTAAAACCCTTGTATACTGTTAGTGGACATGTAAAATAGTGCAGTTATTATGAAAACCATGTAGAGGTTTCTCAAAAAATTAAAGGTAGAGTTACCATATGATTCAGTGATTTTACTTCTGTGTATTTATCCAAAAGAATAAAATCAGAATCTCAAAAAGATATATGCCCCTTCATGTTTATTGCAACATTATTCACAACAGCCAAGATGGGGAAACAACCAACATGTCCATCAAAAGATGAATAGATTAAGCAAATGTGTGTGTATGTCTATAATGAAATATTATTCAACAACAAAAAAGGAGGTAATTCTGTCATATGGCACAACATAGATGAACTTTGAGAACATTATGCTGAATGAAATAACCCAATAACAGAAAGACAAATGCTTCATGATTCTCTTTATATAACGTACATAGTCACACTCATAGAAGCAGAAAATGGAATGATGGTTACCAGATGCTGGGAAGAGGAGAAAAATGAATAAAAAATAGCTTTGCATTAAAAAAAAAATTCCCACACCAGGTTTTTCTGCTAAAATGTCTTCACAATAATGATTTATATGAATGCTGACGTAAAAAATGAAAACAAAATCTCATTTAAAATGTTATTCCTGCCTTAAAAATTGTATACAGTAAAAAACAGCAAGCAATGTATATCAGTATATGATATACATTATAAGTAAGTTAGCCTTATTTCAGGAATGCAAGGTTATGTAAACACTTAAAAGTCAACTAATGGCAGGGCTTGGGGGCTCGGCCTGCAATCCCAGCATTTTGGATGGCAGAGACGAGTAGATTGCCTGAGCCCATGGGTTCAAGACCCACTTGGACAACTTGGTGAGACCTCATCTCTACAATAAATCAAAAATTGGTTGGGCAGGGTAGCACGTGTCTGTAGTTCTGGCTACTTGGAAGGCTGAGGCAGAAGGATCACTGGAGCCCAGCAGGTTGGGGCTGTGGTGGCCGGGAGCGTGCCACGGCACTCCAGTCTGGGCCACATAGTTAAACACCAACACAAAAAAAAAAAAAAAAAAAAAGTCAACTATGTATTTTATTTCAACAGTCTAGGGAAAAAACTTACATAATCCCCTAAATAGATGAAAAAAACAGTCCATAGAATTTATTAATTTTTATCATTTGTGATACAATTTTTTAGCAAACTAGGAGTGAAAGGAACCTTTCTTAATCTGCACCTTGGGTTTCTAGGAAAGAAATTTGAGATCAGGATTATGACAAAAATTCCTGATATCACTATGCATTTTCAATTTTGTACAAAGAGTTCTACTTACTTGCAACAGGGCAAAAAAGAAACAAATAAATGTTTTAAAATTGGGATAGGAGAAGTAAAACTGTTGTTATTTGGAAGCAACATTATTTTATTATTTTGTTTGTGAAAGAATTTAAAGAAATCTTCAGAATGAACATTTAGTTTGGTCACTGGATATAAAGTTATCATTAAAATAATTGTGCCATATACATCAGCAGCAAATATTTAGAAAATGAAATTTAAATGTAGGATATTATTTTCAAAGTATCAAAAATATCAATGCCTAAACTGTTATAATCAGAAAATAAGCAGGAACTCTGCCTAGAAAATTATAAGATATCACTGCTGGAGAATACAGAACGTAAAATACATAATACATTTCTATGATAACATTTTCATAATTAGGAGTAGTTAGTATTGTTAAGGTGTCAATTCCCCTCAAACATATCTGTTTATCTACATATTTTCAATAAAATTTGAAACAAAATCCTAGCAAGTCATTTTGTAGAAATTGGCAAGTGGACTCTGAAATTTATATGGAAATGTAAACTGTCAAGAATAATTAAAGCTATTTTGAATAATATTGAGTTGGAATACTTACACTACCAAATTTATCTATATCATCAGTATAAATTTACCATAAATTAAGAATGGGTGGCATGGTGCCAGAATCAACTAATAGAACAAAGGAACATGGTAGAGTCCAGAAAGAGCCATACATCATTTTACTTGATTTATGATCAAGGTGGCATTGCAAACTAAATGCAAAGGGCTTTTTTACCTGAATCAATAATATTGGCTCAACTAGATATCAATATAGAAACTATGAATATTGACCTCTACATCTCACCATATACAAAAATCAATTCTAGGTGGTTGTAGATCAAAATGTGAATGGTAAAGCAACTTAACTTCTAGAATATAACAGAAAAGAACTTCCTCATGACCTAAGTGTAGGGAATGCTTTCTTAAAGAGGATGCAAAACATGCTAATCATAAAGGAAAATATTGATAAAATTTATTCCAACTCATTAAAATATATTATTAAAAGAATATAAAAGGCAAACCAATGAATGGGAGAAAATAACTGCCACACACATAACCATCTGAGGGATCTTAACCAGGTATACACACATGTACTTGTTAGTTAAATAAACTGACTATACCAAGTATTGATGAAGATTTGGAGGAATTAGAATTTTCACAAATTGCTGGCAAAAGTGATATTGTTACAACTGCTTTAGAAAATGAGTTGGAAATATCTTCTAAGATGTATTATAAACATTCTCTTAACCCTGGTGGAGTAAAATGCAGCATATTAGAAATCCAAATAAAAAACATAATCCCATTCACAATAGCCACAAAACAAATGAAATACCTTCACATCTTCCTAACTAGAGATGTGAAAGACTTTTACAACAAAAACCACAAAACACTGCTCAAAGAATTCAAAGATGACACAAACAAATGGAAAAATATTCCATGCTCATGTCCATTCTACCCAAGGCAATCTACAGATTTAACGCAATACCTATTAAATTACCAGCAGCATTCTTCTCAGACCTGGAAATGACAATTCAGAAATTCATATGGAAATATAAATGACTATGAATAGCCAAAACAATCCTCAGCAAAAAGAACAAAGTAGAAGTTATCACACTCGTATACTTTAAACTTTATTATAAAGCCACAGTAATCAAAACAGCCTGATATTTGTACAAGAGCAGGCATATTGACCAATGGAATAGAATAGAGATTCCAGAAGTAAAACCTCAGTTTCTCAACCAACTCGTCTTCAACAAAGCCTCCACCATCAACCAATGGGGACAGCAGAACCTATTCAGTAAATGGTGCTGGGATAACTGGCTGACCACATGAAGAAGATTAAAACAATATCCCTACCTATCACCATATACAAAATTCAACTCTAAATGGATCAAAGACTTTAGTGTAAAAACTAAAAAATGCAGCAGACACCCTTATGGAAATTGGAACTGGCAACCAATACCTGATCAAAACCCCAAGTGTCCGTGACATAAGATATAAGATAGACAAGTGGGACCTCATCAAACTGACAACCTTCTGCAAAGCCAAAGAAATCATCAAGAGATCGGGGAGACAGACCATAGACTGGGAAAAAATATTTGCCAACTGTATATCTGACAAAGGCCTAATTTCTAGGATCTACAAGGAACTCAAACATGCCAAAAAGAAAAAAATAAACAGCCTCATTACAAAGTAGGCAAAAGAAATGAATAGACACTTCTCAAAAGAAGACATATGAGCAGCCAACAGATACATGAAAAAAATCCTCAGCCCCACTAGTCATCAAAGAAATGAAAATTAAAACCACACTGAGATGCTACCTAACTCCAGTCAGGATGGCCATCATCAATAACTAAAAAAAAAAATGCTGGAGAAGATGCAGTGAAAAGTGAACACTTCTACACTGTTGGTGGGTGTGTAAACTAATACAACCTCTGTGGAAAACAGTTTGGTGATTCCTAAAAGATCTAAAAATTGGCCTTCCCTTTGACCCTGCAATCTCCCTACTGGGAATATACCTGAAGGAACTCAAATCGCTCTATGGAAAAGATACCTGTACACATATGTTTTTCAGCATTGTTCACAATGGCAAAAACATGGAACCAATCGTTCTACCCATCGAACGAGAACTGGCTAAAAATAATGTGGTACAAATACACAATTACACAGCCATAAAGGAAGACAAAATTATGAACTTTGCAGCAACTTGGATGGACTTAGTCTATTATATTAAGTGATCTATCACAGAAACAAAGAACCGAGTATCACATTTTCTTACTTATAAGAAGACCTTGAACAATTATCGCAATACTATAAGAAAAGGATTGACAGTAACAGGAGACTGCCTGGGGGAAGAGGGGGTTGTGGGGGGGTTGTGGGAGGCAGAATTGGAAGTAGTGGGAAATTGCAGGTGGGGGCACACCTCATCAACAAGGTTATGTGCATAATGAATATTTGTATACCTAACCTGAACTGTACCCCACATCTTTAAAACACAAAAATTAAAAATTAGAAATAAAATAACATTTACTCTGAACATATAAAAAGTTTTTAAATGTTTGAAGCAATATGCTAAGAGAAAAACAAATTATAAAATATATATGTACTATGATAGCATCTATATAAAAGTAAAGTTTATGCAAGAAAAATAGTAGAAGGAAAAAGGAACATTCGGGCAGTCTATACTTGTTGAATGTCTAATAAACCTTGAGGAAAGAAAAAAACTACTACCAACTATCTTTTTGGGTTACAGTCTGTTTTTTAATTTTTTCTAGACTTTTTTTTCCTGGAAAATTTTTCTTTCTTCAAGACCTACAACAAATGTTGCCATTTAAAAACTAGAATGATTACATAGAATCTTTTGGTGACTTTTAAACTATTTTATATTCATTTGGATATAATTGACATACTTAATACACAAATTATATATGTAAAAGTTTGTTGCATATCCCTGAGAAACCCACGCTTCTATCCAAATATAGAATATTTTCATTATGCTACTTATGGGTAACTACTATACAAAGAAGTAACCATTGGTTTGCTATTTTTCACTATAGTTTTTCTTTATATAGAACTTTATTTAAATAAGATCATATCATATCAAATCTACAAAGATAATATATTCTATCTACATTCTTTCTTTCAGTATGATAGTTTTAAGATTCATCTATATTGCTGTATAACAGTAATTTCTTTTTTAATTTCTGATATTATTTCACTGTATGAAAGTCCACAATTTGCCTACCATTCATCTGTTGCTGGACATTTGGGTTGTTTCATATTATTTTTGCTATCATGAACAAAGTTGCTAAGAATATTTCTGTTCAAATTTTTTTGTGGACACATGTTACCATTTTTTTTGGTAATACTTAGCAGTGAAATTACTGCACACTGTTTTCCAAATTTGTTGATCACTCCCACAAGCAATTCTGAGTTCTAGTGGTCTCACATTTTTGCTATCATTTGGTGTTAACAATAGTTTTAATTTATCTATGCTAGAGGAGATAGAGAAGAGATCTTATTTTTATTGTAATTTACATTTCCTTGATAACTAAATCGTATTGAGGACTTTTTTTTTTTGGTTTTCTGATCATTGGTACAACTTCCTTTGCTGTGTCTGCTCAAGTCTTTTGCCTATTTCAAAAATTCTGTTGTTTGCTATTTTATTGGTAAGTTTTAGCTCTCTATATATTCAGAATATAAATCCTTTATAAAAGCAACATCTTTTATAGAGCAAAATCTCAGTTGGACACAATAATTTTTTTTGAAATTTTTTGTACAATGTAGTGAATATAGTTAATAATAGAGTATTATACATTTTAATATTGCTAAAAGAATAAAGTTGCATATATACATTTCAAGAATGTTTATTAGATATATATATGACAAAATATATATCTGACAAAAATATATATATCTTGGG
The DNA here is from genome assembly GCA_963574415.1 of Tarsius wallacei. Lineage (NCBI taxonomy): Eukaryota > Metazoa > Chordata > Mammalia > Primates > Tarsiidae > Tarsius > Tarsius wallacei. The sequence goes on along the minus strand of CAUYQG010020525.1, from coordinate 11,835 downwards.
AATGTTTGTCCTGATCTTCTGTTTACTATTTATTTTCCTGATAATTTTAAATTTTGATTAATTCCTATTTGCAATTTTTATATTAATGCTTTTTGTGTCCTCTCCATGAAATCTTTACCTAGTCTAGGATTGTAAAGATATTCTCCTATGTTTTCTTTAAGAGAAGTTTTAAGTTTTATGCTTAGATCTATAGTTTATTTCAAATTAATTTTATATATGGTGTGAGATAGGGGATGAAGTCTATTTTTTCCATACTGACTTCCAGTTTTCCTATGCCACTTGTTAGAAAGATGTTTCTTTCTTCCATTAAATTACTTTTGCACCTTAGTAACATATCCACTGGTTCTGGAGATTAGGACACGTATATTTGCTAGTGGGGGAAGCATAATTCTACCCACAATTTTCTGTTCTATGACTTATAAACATTCATGACTACCTCAGTGCAAATTACATTCAACCCATTGTAACATCAATTCAAAGTCCAAAAAGTCATCTAAATCTCATCAGCTCAAAAGTCCCAAAGATTTTTTAATTTAAGTATGGAAAAAACTGGGTAGAATCTGTCCTGAGGCAAAACTGTTCTCCATCTCTGGATGTATAAACTAGAAAATAAAATATCTGTTTCCCAAATACAAAAATGGCACAGACATAGGAAATAAATTATAGACATTTCCATTCAAAAAGTATAAAAAGTAGAAGAAAAAAATTCACTGGTCCAAGGAATTTTGAAATCCAATCAGGAAAACTCTATTTGGTATCAAAGACTCTATTTATAGCTAAATTTTGAAATATGATAATAAATGGCCTGTACCTTTGTTCTCTTTTCGCAGATTGTTTTAGTTATTCCTAGTTTATGACCTTCCATATACATTTTTAAATCAACTTGGTAATTTCTATTCCAAAAAGTTTACTGGATTTTTATCCAGTTTTTCTTGAAATTGCATATTTTGGAGAAAATAATGATTTCTTAATAATATTGAATTTTCCAATTCATGAACATAATATATCTCTCCATTTATGAATTTAATTTCTTAAAAAGTTTCAGTTTAAGTTTTACAGATCTTATATATATTTTAATAAATGTATCCCTGTCTTTATATTTTTATGTTATTATAAGCAGTATTTTTATTTCATTTGCAATAGTTTGAGCTAGTTTATAAAGATATGATTTAAATATTGCCAAAAATCTTTTTGTTATTAACTTTTTTACTCTGTTGGCTTGTTAGTTGCATTTTTTTTTTTTTTACTATTTTTAATGGGTAACCAAGGATTTTTGCATGCGTTCTTCTCTTAATAGAGTCAGATAAAAATTAGAACTTTTGGAATCCTATACATAATTCTAAGAACTTCATTTACTCTTTTCTACCTTTTAAGATATTTTTGTCATTTATTTTAATCATGTATATATTTTTAATTAAACAAGACTTTATTGCTCTGTGTGGTCAATATTAATTTAGATTTGTACAAAATATTTGTTATTTTCATTATTCTTTGTTCTTTCCTGCATTTCATATCTGCATTTCACATCATTTTTCATATTTCTATTAAACTCTCTTTTGTATATCTATTGGTTCTGGTCTGCTGAATATATATAAATTTCTTTTTAATTTTTCTGAAAGTATTTTTTTGTAAGGTTTACATCTTTGAAGAATATCGTCTCTTATGGAAATATAGATTGGGAGTTATTTTATTTATCATTTAAATGTTTTGGAAGTCTGTCTTTCATTATTTTTGTTGAAAAGTCAGCCGACAGTCTTCTTGTTGTATGCCTTTTTTCTTTCTCCATTTTGAATATTATTCTTGTCATTTTAGCAAATTTGCAATGATATATTATACTTCACTGTGGTTCTTTGGACTACACAGCTTGCATACTAAACAATTTCTAAATTTGTGGCTTAATGTCTTTACAAATTTTTAATAATTGTCAGACATTAATTTTCAAATATGACTTGTATCCTTTTCTTTATCTTCCCCTTGCAGAAAATCTAATAAACATATGTGAGACCTGCTTTTCCACCATGTTTAAATTCAGATACTAAGTTTCTATTTTAAGTTACATTATTTTATGGATTTGAAATATCCATTTGACTTTTTTCTTATAGATTTTGTTTTCCTTATGAAATCTTCATCTTCTCAACTATTTTCTTTAACATATTAATCATAGTTATTAAAGGTTCATATTCAATAATGTCAACATCTAGATTACCCATGAATCTTTTTCTAGTTTCTGTTTGTCCTTTTATTTCTGTTTCTAGCTATATAATGTTAAATTCTCCTCAAGTCCTTTTTTTTTTTAATTTTAAAGATGTGGGGTACAACTCAGGATTAGGTATACACGTGGTCATCTTACAAGTAAGGTTTGGGCCTCCCTTTGGTCCTCACTTCACCTTGTTTGAGATCTGTAACCCTTGTTGATGTTGTGTTTCCCCCAACACCCGGGCAGTATCTCACTACTGCCAATCCCTTTCTTATAGTATTATGGTAAGTGGCCAGTGTCCATTTCGGAGTGAGAACACTAGAAACTCAGTTCCTTGTTTCTGTGATAGATCACTGAGTATTATAGATGCTAAATCCATCCAAGTTTCTGCAAAGTTCATGTGTTTGTCCTCCATTATGGAGCAAAATATGCCATCGTATATATATATATATATCATATATCATATATTTTTTACCAGTACAGTTTCAGTGGGCAGCATGGTTGGTTTTGTGTTTTTGCTATCGTGAATAGTGCTGCAATAAACATGCATGTGCAGGTACCTTATTTGTAGAATGATTTGCATTCCTCTGGGTATATTTTCAGTACGAGAATTGCTGGGTCATATGAAAGGTCAATTTCTAGTTCTTTTAGAAATCATCACACTGTTTTCAACAGAGATTGAACCAGTTTCCCACCAGCAGTGTAGAAGCGTGCCCTTTTCTCCGCATCCTTACCAGCATCTGTTGTTTTTTGTTTTATTAATGATGGCCATTCTTAGTGGGGTTAAGTAGTATCTCATTGTGGTTTTGATTTTAATGTCTCTGATGATTAGTAAGGCTGAGCACTTTTTCACATGTCTGTTGGATGCCCATATATCTTCTTTTGAGAAGTATCTATTCATGTCTTTTGCCCACTTTTTTAATGGGGCTGTCTGTTTTTGTTTTTTTTTTTTTTTCCTTTTGGCATATTTGAGTTCCTTGTAGATTCCGGATGTTAGGCCTTTGTCAGATGTACAATTGGCAAATATTTTTTTCCCATTATATGGGCTGTCTCCCCATTCTCTTCATAGTTTCTTTTGCTTTGCAGAAGCTTTTCAGTTTAATGGGATTCCACTTATCTATCTTATGGCATGGACATCTTGGGTTTTGATCAGGAATTAGTTGCCTATTCTGATTTCCATAAGGGTGTTTACTGTAAGATTCTTATAGTTTGAGGTTTACATTTAGGTCTTTGATCCATTTAGAGTTGATTTGTATGTATGGTGCTAGGTAGGGGTCCTATTTCAATCTTCTGCATGTGGTCAGTCAGTTTTCTTGCAACATTTGCTGAACAGGTTCTCCCCTCCCCAGTGGTTGGTGGTAGAGGCTTTGTTGAAGATGGGTTGGTTGAGAAATTGAGGTTTTGCTTCTGGAATGTCTATCCTGTTTCATTAGTCCATATGCTTGTTCTTGTACCAATACCAGGCTATTTTGATTATTATAGCCTTAAAGTAAAGTTTAAAACCTGGAACTGTGATACCTCCCACTTTGTTTCTTTTACTAAGAGTTGTTCTGGGCTAAGCATGGTTGTTTATGTTTCTATATGTATTTCTGTATTGTCATTTCCAGGTCTGAGAAGAATGATGTTGGTAATTTAATGGGTATTGTGTTGAATCTGTAGATTGCCTTTGGTAGGATGGACATCTTAACGATGTTGATTCTTCCTGTCCATGAGCATGGAATATTTTTCCATTTGTTTGTGTCTCCTTGGATTCCTTTGAGCAGTGTTTTTTAGTTCTTATTGTAAAGGTCTTCAACTTCTCTGGTTAGGAAGATGCCAGAGTATTTATTTTCTTTTCTTTTTTTTTTTTTTTTGTGGCTACTGTGAATGGGATTGTGCTTTTTATTTGGTTCTCTACCTGTTTGTTGCTGATGTATAAAAATGTGACTATCTTTTGCACATTTATTTTGCACCCTGAGGCTTTGCCAAAGTCCTTTATCAGTACAATGAGATTTTTGACATATTGTCTTGGATTTTTGAGGTATAGGATCATATCATCAACAAAAAGGGATAACTTCCTCTTTTTCTATTTGGTTACTCCCAATTTTCTTCTCTTGTCTAATTGCTGTAGCTAGGACTTCCAACACAATGTTGAACAGGAGGAGGGGTGAGAGTGGGCAGTCTTCTCTTTTCCTGGTTTTCAGGAGAAATGCTTCCAGTTTCTGTCCATTTAGCAATTTGCTGGCTGTGGGTTTATCATAGATGGCTCTTACCATTTTGAGGTATGTTCCCTCTATGCCTAAGTGTTCAAGGGTTTTTATCAAGAAGGGATATTGGATCTTATCAAAAGCTTTTTTTTTTTTTTTTTGGTATCTAATGTTATAATTATGTTTTTCTTGTTTTTGCATCTGTTGATGTACTGAATTTCATTTATGGTCTTGCGGATATTGAACCAGTCCTGCATCCTGGGAACAAAGCCTACTTGGTCATGGTGGATGATTTGTGGATGTGTTGTCAGATCTGACTTGCTAGAAGCTGGTTGAGAACTTTTATGTCTGTGTTCATCAGGGATATTGGCCTGTAGTCATTATTTTATTGGATCTTTAGCCAGTTTGGGTATCAGTGTGCTGTGAGGTTTATAAGTGATTTGGGGGGGAAGTCCATGTTTCTCAATTGCCTGGAATACTTTCAATAGTATTAGTATTAGCTCCTCCTTGTATGTTTTGTAAAATTTTTGCTGGAAAGCCATCTGGTTCAGGGCTTCCTTTTGTATATAGTTTTCTTATGACAGAGTCAGTTCTCTGGGATGTTTTTGGTCTGTTTAGTGTCTCAACATTTTCATGTTTCAACCTTGAGAGGTAGTTTGATGTCAGAATGTCCTCCTTTCATTTAGGTTATCAAGTTTGTTTCTATACAGGTATTGTGATTTGAACTTTGGCATTTCTGATTGTGTTTATTTGGGCTTTTTCTTGGTCATTCTAGCTAGGGATCCATTAATCTTGTTTGTTCTTTCAAAGAACCAACTTACTGTTCTGTTGATTTTTTTCTATCATATTTTTGTCTTCTATGTCCTTTATTTGGACTTTTACTTTGATGATCTGGATTCTTCTGCTAAAATTAGGGTTTTGACTATCTTGTCTTTCCAGCTCCCTTAGGTGATTTATTAGGCTGTTAACTTGTGATCTTTCCATTTTCTTGACCTGTGTTCATAGAGATACAAATTCCCCTCTTAGTACTGTTTTCATGACATTCTAGAGGTTTTGGTAAGATGCTTTTTCATTCTCATTTGTGTCCAGGAATCTTTTAATTTATGTTTTGATTTCTCTGTTGACCCAGAAATTGTTCATTGTCATCCTGTTTAGTGTCCATGTCTTTGTGGGTTATGGGGGAATTTTTTTGGTGTTGATATTTATTTTTATTCCACTGTGGTCTAAGAAGGTGCATGGTAGTATTTCGATCTTATGAAATTTGTTTATGCTTGCTTTATGGATAAAGATGTGATTGAGTACATCCCATGTGGTGATGAGTAGAATATATATTCTGTGTTTGTTGGGTGGAGTGTTCTTAGGTATCAACTAAGCCTATTTGGTCAAATGTCAAGTTGATTTTCCAAATCTCTTTGTTGATTTTTTGCCTCAATGATCTTTCTAGCATTGTTAGTAAGGCATTTAAGTCCCTAGCTATAATATTGTTAGAGCCAATGTCTTTTTTTTTTTTTTTATTTAGTAGTTGCTTTATGAACACTGGTTCTCCTGTGTTGGGTGCATATATGTTTCGAATAGATATTTCTTGTTGATGAATTGGACCTTTTATCATTATGTAATATCCTTCCTTATCTGTTTTATTTTTTGATAACTTACAGGTTGTTTTGTCTGATATTAAGAATGTGACTCCTGCCTTCGTTTTTATTCATGCACCTGAAAATTCATTTTCCATCCTCTCACTTCAACTCTGTCCTTTGTGGTGAGATGAGTTTCCTGGATGCAGCAAATCTGGGGGTCATTTTTTCAATCCAGTTTTCCATTCTGTGTCTTTTCAGTGATGCATTTAGTCCATTCACATTCAGGTTGATTATTAAAATGTCAGTGTTTATCCCCATGAGGTTCTTATAAAGTTTTTTCTTAGTTAGTTTGTTTTATTTTAACTTTTGGGTTGATGTATGTGTGTGCTTTCAAGTTTGCAGTCGTTGTTTATTCTGTGTTCTCCTGTTCTCTTAGGAAGTGCAAGGTCATTCTTTTTTTTCTTTCTTTGTTTAATACTTTTTTAAACATCTCCTGTAGAGCTGGTCTTGAAGCTACATAATCTCTTAGGGATTGGTTGTCTGGGAATGATTTTAATTTTCTGTCTCCAATAAAACTGAACTTGACTGGGTAGGAAATTCTTGGTTGAAATTGTTTATCTTTGAGGACTTTGGAAATTGAACTGCAGTTCCTTCTAGCTTGTATTGTTTTTGCCTATAGGTCTGCTGCTATTCTGATTGTTCTTCCCCAGTATGTAGTCTTACCTTTCTTTATTGGAGCCTTTAGGGTTTTTTCTTTTGTACTTACTTTGTGTAGGTGAACTACTATATGTCTAGGGGTTGGTCTTCTCATTTGATGTCTTCAGGGGTTCTCTGTATCTCTTGTGTTTGGATGGTCATATCTCTGGTGAGATGAGTAAAGTTTTCTTGGATAACCTTGCTTGCTCCAAGGTGTTCTGCCTTTCCCTTTCTTCTTCTGGAATACTAATGAGGTGTAGGTTCAGTCTCTTGATGTAATTGCACATCTCTTGGAGGCTTTCATTTCTATGTTTTTTTACAAATTGAGTTAATTCCATGTTTTGGTCTTCAAGTTCTGAGATTTCCTTCTTCTGCTTCATTAATTCTGCTTTCCATGCTTGTCATCTTATTTATTTCCTGGATGAAGCTTTTTTTATGACCAAAATCTCTGTTACAAGTTCTTTCAGTGTTGCTTCTTGTCTTTCTTGAGTCTTATTCACTCTTTCTATCTATTCCTTAAGTCCTGTTGTATTCTTGGGTCAGTCATTGCTGACTTCCATGTTTGGACTCTGAAGTCTGATTTTTCAGGCGTTTTCTCTTTGGTACACTGGGAATTACCTGTGTTCTTCCATTGATTTTTTTTCTCATTTGTGACAGATCTCTTTTCTCTTTAGTTCTATTATTCAGTGGCAGTGGGTGGAGCTTTCACTTCTGATGTTTTCTCAGTCTTTTATTCTTCCCTAATCAGGGCTCTGAATTTGTTCTATTTTGAAACAAGGCTGAGGGTGAGAAGCTTTACTGTCTCTTGTAGTTTTGAGAGCCAAGTAAGGTGAAGGATGGGAGCTAGGACTCAGGAAGTACTTGAAAACACAATGTTCACTGATGGGGTATGGGTTCCCTAAGAACTAGTCCCCACCTCTACTCTATATGATGAGTACATGTGTGTACCCCTGATTTCTAGATATAATTGTTACAATGAGAACAGAGAAAAGTAGAATGAAATAGGACAGACCAACAAAAACAAACTCAGAATTACAAAAGCAGATACCAAAGCCAAAAGCAAATTCACACACACACACACACTCACACACACACACACACTCACACACACACACGCATCCAAAAAACTGGAGAAAACAAACAGGAAAGCAGAACACAGATTCACACATACCCAATGCAAAATGAAAGGAGAAGAAAAATAGAAAAAGAGACAGAAAAAAAGGGGGAATATAAATTGACCCTTCACACATATATTCACATGCACATTAAACTAAAAAAGAACAAAAAGCAAAAAGAACTGAAAAGATGAACACGCAATCATTCATGTACACACATAAGCATAAAACAAAAATGAAAGAATAAAGAAAGAAGGCCAGGCATGGTGTCTCAGTCTGTAATCCCAGCAATTTGGGAAGCCAAGGCAAGAGGATTACCTGAGCCCAGGGTTCTAGACCAACCTGGGCAACTTAGTATGACCTCGTTTCTACAATAAATCACAAAAATCACTAGTGAAGTATGGTGGCGTGCATCTGTAGTTCCAGCTACTTGGAAGGCTGAGGCAGAAGGATCGCCAGAGCCCAGCAGGTTGATGCTGAGGTGGTCATGAGTGTGCCGCTGCACTCCAGTCTGGGCAATAAGAGCAAGACTCCAACTCAAAAAAAAAAAGAGAAAAAGAAAACGAAAGAAAGAAAAAAGTAGGGAAGAATGCAGATTGAACTCTCACACACACATTTACACACCAAGAAAAAAGAAAAAAAAATTTATGAAATCTGCCCTTTTGTGGCAGGTTCTGTAATTGTTCCGTTAAGCTGCTCATGGGTAATCTCTTCTTCTGTCTCCTGCAGAGCTACAGCCACATTCACAATCTCCCCTGCACATGCCCAGGGAAGAAGAAGGGGGTGGTAGGAGTAGGTGGGGCATCAGTCCTCCCTTCCTACTCTCATATGGTCCAGGAGATTCCCGCTGGCCTGATGGTGAAATGTGGGATTGTCTCTTCCCCAGGTACTGTTGGGTGGGGAGCAATTCAGCCAGGCTTATCCTGAGTAGAGTCCTCCTATTGTATCTGACATCCAGGCTCCAGTCATGCCCTAGCCATGTGGATCTGACATTCGGAGGATTGCTGGGGAGGATGGGGTTGGATCAGCCCCAGACTCATTACTGATCTCTTTGGAGGTCTTCCTTATCTTTTTCTGGTTGCCTCCTTTGTCCCATGGCTGAATCAGGGTAGTGGGTAGGGAGTATGAGACTCAGCACTTGTCCTGTCCCTCTGAAGTTTGGGATATTCCCTCTGGGTCACCATCAACCCCCCAGTAGTTAATACGCCAGTCACAGAGATCAGATCTGTCACTCATGGTGAGCAAGCTAGAGTGCTCCACTGCCCAGTTTTCAAGATGGTGGCAGGGTGCCTGTTTCATCTTCTCCAGTGGGGCCCTGCTTCTGGCTCCCTCACTGTGCTCCCTCCACAGCCCTTGCTGCCAGTGTTCGGTTAGGCATTGCAGTGGTGAGGTAGATCCTGGAGCCGGCAGTCACTCCCAGCAGCTTCTTCCTTGTAAGTGCTTTGCTGATTTTTAATAAAATGGTGCTCGGCTTCTGTGCCTCAGGAAGTACTAGGGTCCAAGCAGGGCAGCTGTAGCACCAGCTGCTTCACCAGAAGATCTCTGGCCATTTGCTCCCAAGTCCCCACTCAGTCAGTCACTCACATGCCCGCTTACTCACAGACATGTATGCAAAATATTCCATACACTCACTCACTCACACTGGGACTCACATAGTCTGACTGGCTCTGCCACCATCGTCCTCCTGAATCTCTCTCCCCAAGTCTTACTACCTTACCACTTCAGCCTGATTTCCTTCTGTTATCATATGTACCACTTTGCCCAAGTGCTTTCTGTGAAAACCAGATTTCTTCTCTACAGATCTAGTCTCTCAAGTTCTAGCTGTTTTTTTTTTCTTTTTTCTTTTGTATTATTTTGGCATCCTCATTGTTTTTGATAGAAGTATTATTCTGTTGCAAGGTACTCCATCATGATCAGAAACAGAAGATGTGTTTGTATATTTCTAAATGATAAAACACTATAATGTGATGAAATCATATGTTGAATTATATTTTTTATTACATTGAGAGTTATACAATTCTAAAAAAGAAAAAGTTAACAGAGACTGAGACACTGCTTCCTGATTTCACAGCATTTAGAAGACTTAGGCACTATATACGTTTTTAGTGAAAAGAAATAACTCTATTTTTGTTCAAACAAATTATTAGTAGGTGCCTACTGTAACTTCAACACTCTGTTAGGTGCAGAGCTCACAACAGCAGAGTATATTTATACAATACATTGTTAAACATATGAGTCGGTGTTTGAGTATTGTTTTCTAACAGTTAGCTTGGTGACAGTGGGAAAGTTAGTATATCTGAGTGTCAGTTTCTGTCCATAGAAAATTAGGGTTGGACAAAAATCTAAGCTTCTTTTCTCTTTTATAATCCCACCTTAAACTGTAACATTGATGAAGTCCAGATTTAAGTTTATCACTGCACCATCCTAAGCATCTAAAATAATGTTCAAAAGAAAGTAAATATTATAGGATAAATTAACGAATATATATTTATATGTGCTGTTTTGTTAGTGGATCAATTCTTATAATAATTGTGGATATATATAGTATACCTACATCTTACCTCTGGACTTTTAAGATATATGACTTCACCTAAGTGCAAAGCTTCATTTTTGCCATGTATATATTCTTTTTTCCTCTTGTCTAGGCTTAATGTCATAATTATTTTTAACTACTTTTTTTCTTAATTTAATATCTTCATTTTTCAATTAACCACAAATTATCAAAAAATTCACCATAAACTTCTAATCAGCCACTTTCAGAGAAATGAATTATGGAAATATCTTTCAGAAAAAAGCAAGTATTTCATAAAACATATTTTTGTATAGTAAAATTTAGCATACATATACTTGATACTAAGAGTATATATATATATATATATATATATATACACACACACACACACACACAGCTCTTACACACACAGCACTCTTCATATATGGCTGATTGTTAGCTTCAAAAAGACTGCCAACCACTTAAATTCAAACCAGCTGCTATGAAAAAATAAGTATTAATAGACCTACCACACCTTCAGCCTCTTGTTTCCAGTCACTGTGTTAGCTGCAGGATTCCCATTAACATTAATGGGAGTTCCATGCACATATCACCTGGAGAACAGACCCCTCGATGTTTGATCATTATCTTTCTAGACAGGTAGAAATGGCATCAATCAGGTATCCAGCTTAGTTTCACAGTATGTACTATTAAAGGCATCAGGGCAATAAAAACACAGCTTCTAATACTTTCTTTATAAAACAGTAAAAACGTGCAGAACAACCAAGGGAGAAGATTTTAAAAGAAAACCAAGGAGCACATGGTTTTCCTGCATATCTTTTTACAATTACAAATGACCTAAAACTGAAGCACATACACTATTTCTTTTCTAAGACAACCATAATGGGATAATAAAGACAAGCTTCATTATATAAAATGGATTTGACTTACCATAAAATAGCCAGATAGTGAAGACACAGTGGAGTTTACATAGAAACTGCTTGACCTCTATTTTTAATTTATTTTTCCTTTTAACATTTTCCCACCATTCTATTAATAAATCAAACATTTTTATGTGGTCAGAAAGACAACAATATGACTGATTAGTACTAGAATGTGACCCCCATAATGTTGGAAGGGACGTTATGAAAATAAAGGCATGTTTTCAAGTCAGACTTGCTATACATTTAGTAAACTGGGAGCAGGAGCTTAGTAAAAAGGAAAAAATGAAAAGAAAAATGTAGATGAGGCTTGGGGTAAGAAACATCGCAATTTGGCTTTGGGGCTGTGATTTTACCTTGGATAAATTACCAAACCTTTTTGAAATCACTTTTCATTTGTAAAGTGATCCTAAAAATACCTATATTACAGACGAATCAGGAAGTTTATAGGACATATTTCAACATAGCACCAAACAATTAGTAAATGCTTAAAACGGAGTAACTATTATTCTATGTGTATATTTATTAACTTCAAAATTAGAATGATATCATGGAACAAGCATTATAATCAGATAGACAGTGTTTAGGATCACATATCTTCAAAGCTAGCCAGTATCATAACTACTATATTCCTG